>JACXGI010019217.1:0-12358 GCA_016801175.1 Esox masquinongy
GTACCGAAAAAGTTCGACAACGTTCTTCTTAGCCTTGCTAACGTTAGCTTAGGGTTCCTGGTAGCTAGCTACAGAGAGTTGGTCTAAGTCTTCTTTCGCTTTGCCGTTTTCGTAGTGTATGCTGTAGTAGACAAGGGAGGAACTGACTGTCGTCCTGGTCTCTAGCTGCCATTATAGTTTCTTACGGTAAGCAAACTTCACTCCTTACAGCATACTTATGCTATATGTAATATCATCCAAGTAAGCGTTCACAAAATAAGCCAAGGAGGAAAGCCTGCCTCGCAGAAGGCGATTGGCTGGAACGGGATTGCCTGGGAAGTAGCGGCGTTCTCCAGAAATGATAGAATGACATTCCACTGGCACTTTTTTACTGAATAAATCTTTTAACAAAGTTATGTTGGCTGTTGGTGTTAGGGTATCACTCTGATTGGCTGTTGGTAGAACAAACCATTTTTACAGAAAAAGGTTTAATCATAATACTGTATAAAAAAAAGCAGCAAAGAGTAAAAAACATAAGTCCCTTCATCAATGCAGTTCTTCTGTTTAGTAACTGTTAACCTTCTCGATAGTACTGAATATTAACATTGACTGACAAATTAATAATTATATTTAAATCAACCAAATGCCCCCCCCCCAGGCCTGGGCCCGGGACAACGTTCACGGTTGTCACCCCGTCGGCGTCACTGCACATTGTATGGGTAGTATGTGAATTGAAATGGGACCATTGTTTTGGAATCGCTTAAATGGTATTTATCAACCCCTACTTTTTCCTATCAAAGTTGTTGAACATAATCCCAGCACCCTTCCCCCTGGGTGGTTTAATACATCATCCACATGATAATTATTAACTTAACATTGCATGTCTTTTTAAGCAATGTTATTTGTAATTGTTGACCATTTACCAATCACTGCCCTTCTTCAGACGCTTTTAAATCTCCCTGGTCTTTGTATTTGAATCTGTGCTTGAAATGGCAAACGTGATAAAGATGTTTTTTGCACAACGACTGTTATTTTGAAAAATTACACTTGTTGCAAATGTGCTTTGGATATAAAAAATTGTGTGATTGGTTAAAAATGTAAACTGTTGCCCGTCACTTTCCAAGGTATTGTGAGAAACTTTCCACAAAGATATCCCCTTCAGTTACTATGCATTACTCCTTGAAATATCACATTTTCTTTCCTTCATATGATGGAAATAGGATTGACAATAGTCAATATTTCCTTTGCGGGTGTGTCTGTGTATCTTTGCCACTTGCTTTTCGTCTCAGTTGAATTTACTTTTGCTTGCAATATCTCTAAGTGTTTGTGTACAGATGTTTTTAGTAAATATTGTACCTTCCCGACTGAGAAAAAGCTCTTCAGCCTTTATGACTGGGCTGGACCAGAGGCATCTGTTAACATCCCAACATGGCTTTGCCAGAGGCTGTTTTGCATTGCTTGACATGATTAAAACAACAAAAAAAGATTCCAGTTTATCCTTTCATTCGGTTCAGGCAGCACAGGGGATTTATTTTTGTCTCTTTTAAATGAAATTTCAAACAAATGTGAAATCAAGAGCAACGCCAAAAGGTAGACCCGGCCCCAAGCAATATATAAAGTGAAGTTGGTGGGGTTTTTTTTTGTTTTTTTATCCTTCTCTTTTACTTCACATAAATGGCTACATGGATAAAAGCTTTAAAGGGAATTGATTTGGATCAGTCATTAGGGTCCCACATAAAAGTTTTGATAGATTTGTCGACCAGCTGTTTTGCGGACATTTTCATTGAATGTGATTGAACCGAAAAGCTAGAAAGTGTTTAATTCCAGTACCTACCATATTTAGTTAGTCACTTTTCTATATATATCTCATCTCAAAATCCTTTACCACTGTGCTCAAAGAGACAATGTGTGGTAACTCAAAATGAAAATAATCAGCCGTTATATGGCCTGGAATAAGGGTCAAATTACAGGTCAGTTGATGATAGATGTATTGTTGTCATTTCTGGTAAAGTGTATGTTTTTAAGTTTTTGTTGTGTATAATCCTTCATGTGGGGAGGTTTGGGGTGAGAGATGGAGGAACGACTACAGCTTTAAAGGAAACCATAGCCAACATCTCCAGGCAAAAGGCTATTTCTCTTTTGTTCTCTTAGAATAGCCTACTCTTATAGTGTATGGAGTTTGGTAAGAACCCAGTTGCAGGCCAGCCTGCACCCAAATCCATACCGCCCTCCAATGAGTGGTTACAACAAGGGGTTTTCTGACTGACATTGAGCCAAGTAACTGTGGGTTTTGCCCACATGAGACAACCAATGCCACAGAAAAGAGGTTCAATGTTTAGGATCTGTTGCTGATGATCAGTAGAGGTGTCAGAGATGAAAAGAATCATGTGATGATCCTAAAGCAAGGGTCTTTAACTCTTAAGAGCGGGGCACTCTGCAGCGATTGTAAGCCTTGTGATCACCTACCGGTTGTCATAGGGCTTGTTTACATTATGCTACTTTTTACGAGACATCAAAGAAGACGTGAGACTAGATTATGTTGTGTAAACTTGCAGATATTGATTACATTAGACACCACCTTCCAAGGTACTGTGCGCCACATTTTTGATAGAGCACCTTCAGTGGTTTGCAAGTGTAAAGACAATTGTGTCGGAACTGAATGAAGTTTCTGTTCAGTGCACACACATCACTCAATTTTCCATCGATTGACGTACAATCCTGCATAGTACGTGTCAAACATGCCAGCGTAAATTTAAAATCTATGGAAAGGATTATGCAAACTATGTCAAATCTAGCTAGTGTTTTATTCTCTCTCGTAATGTAAATTACTCCTTACTTGTGATCCCTATATCACTTTATACTGTGTTTTGTTGGCTAGCGCTTAGCCTTTAGACATTGGCCTTGCTCAATCACTAGACACTAAACTGGATGTCAGGGTCAATCAGAAAATGGGAGAATAATTTTTTTTTTAATGAGTGAGGACTTTATATTTCCTGCATGTGTGCCAAACTTAACTGAGCACATAGCATTCCCTGCTGAGAATGGCCAGTGTGAATGCGATTATTGCTAATCGGAACTCATCTGAGAGAGATGCTAATTGGTGTAGCATGTAAACGCAAACACTTTACCTTTTGAGGGCCGGAGCCTGCTGGTCTAAGTCTAAATAAGTACCTGATTAGAATATTGCAATGAAAAAATGGGCTATACCCCTGTCCTACAGTATTCTGATTTACCGTGTAATAACTTCGGCAACCTTTGGGTTTATAAACATAACTTGAATGTAATGTTTCAGTTTATTTATTTGTTTATTTTATTTTTCATGAAAAGGTATGGAGCTGTATGGAACCCAAGACTTAGTCGGATAGTTTGAAGAATTATATGCACTTCTTTGGAAGATTGTATGGCTCTTTGATGTCAGAAGCATATCAGGATTCAGGGGTCTGTCAAGATTGTCAAACTGGTCCCTTGATTCAAATGACCTAGAAAGGTTTCCATATTTTGAATTCTTCTGAAGCAGCTCATTTCAAAACAAAGTCAATTTACTGCAAAGGTTAAAAGTGAAATCTTCCAACTCTAAGAAAATAATAGAAGAAGAGTTACTGACAAATGCCATTCTCAAAGTTAAACCCACCCTGTTGTGTAACAGTCAATTCACTTAATCACTCAATAATGACTGTGTTTTCTTGTGTGAGTGAACACCCAGCTGTCAGTGAACTGTAGTTATATATTTGCTGTGTGTAACCATAGTGAAGAAAACCATCACTTAACCCCCTCTATGGCCCTGGGACACAAAGGCACAAACTTGAGAGAATCTTCAACCCCAGCAGAGGTTACCATCCCCCGCCTTCTCCTGATCTCTATTGTTCCAGCGGCAGATGGTCTTTCACACCTATGTGTTACGGCCTAGGTTGCCAGGGAACAGAGTCAGCTGACCTGGTCAGCTTGGTCCAACCCTCATTCCTGCTTGCGCTTCAGTTGTTACCAAGAGGATAGGTTGTGTAGGATCTTTGTAAACTCCTATTCTCTTCACAACCAAAAAAACAGGTATTTAGCTGGCTGCATGGACAAGTCTTCACTGGAATTTCCTCCATCTGTATTTTAGTGCGTCACTGACCATAAAACCACTACCGTATTCACTATTCAATACATCGGAAATTATTGGACCTCCCATCAGACTAAAACTATATTTGAATGAGAGAGGAGTGGCTCCCCAGATTGCCATGTCTCTCTGCTTTAATCCAACTGATATGAGTGAGAGCACATAGCAAAGATCAAAATCTTCTCATGATTTAAATATGAAGCCTGTCAGGCAGGGCGCACAGCTTTGCCTGCAGGCCCAGAATTCAAAGGGGTGTGTGAAACCTTCAAAAATGTTTCCTGTGGCTACCCACTTCAAGATTTTCCCACTGTCCTGTTACCGTTTTAATATGTACTATGTGTACACGTCCGTATAGAAGCATGGGTGGATGCAACATAATTTGGGATAAAGTCGGTCCCAATTACTTATTTATTGTGTCAGTTTCAAAATAAATTCTGTTGAGGTTACAATGTAAGAATTGCAGTGCAAAAGAAAAATGTGTATTTGCATTTATCTCTCCATGTATATCATTCTTTTGGAAGTCGAGAATGATGCAGTTTTTTTGAATTTTTAAGCAAACATATTTACACCGGTGTGCTGTTATTTCATGGTTTTAGACTACTGTCAAATTCAGATGCCCTGAAGTCACCTTACAGCATGATGTTTTTCAGGCTCTCTCTGATTATTAAAATGATGCTCCTTGATTCTTACGCCGTCGGACATACTTGGCCAACATCATAAATACACAATGTCGACTCCCGATCTTCTGAGCAGGAGACCTTACATCTGTAAGACATAGAGCCCACTGCTTTGGTTTTCTTTTTAAACCACAAGCTTGTTATGGCCTCATTATGAGCATGTTAAAAATGCACCAAAGTCAGAAACTCTTTACTCATTAATTTCTCCCTGTTAATTATTCAAGAAATTTGAGGAATCATATCTGTTTAATACTCATAGTGAGATAAAGCCTGTCTCTGGCCTGTCTCTGTAAATGTCTGGGAATAAGCTAAATGAGCTTTATTGCAGGCTTTGTGTAACTATATTCACCCTGCCACAAGAACAGTTTTTTTTGTTTGTTTTCAAGCTATTCTTGTTTAAGCTGTTACATTTTTTTGTTGCCAGTCACTCTGAAGAGCCATTTAAGTGCTGTCACCTCAGGATCTTTCAGGTAGTTGCTTGGTTACACACGGCATGAGCTAGCATGTTACCCAACCAGAAAAATACCTGTAACACTACATTCTTTTCCACATTAGTCATGTAATCCTATCTTGGTGCTCATTTTAATGCAACTGGTTGATGTCCTCTTTCACTGCTCCTGAGAGTATTTGTTAGAATGTCAGTACCACTGACAAATGTGACTGACAATGTTCTTAAATGCCATGGGGAAAATTAGAGGTGCCTTTCACAGATTTCAATCACTCTTCGGGCCTTGGCAGCCATTAACACCACATTTGACAATGTGGCCTCATCAAAGAGAGCTTGGATGCCACCAAAGACCCACGTTAATGCCCCAATCTCAGTTCACGCACAACACACTTACTTGGTTCAGTCCTGACCACAGTATAATAAAGTGGAGGGAACATTTTGCTCTACACAGCATTCCACTGAATCAACTCAGAAGCATCTGAAATGGCAGCTCAATACGAGAGATAGCACAGTGTAAAATAAACTTGCGTGGCATTTCATATTGAGTAATGGATGTGCCATGAGCCATTACAAAATCATTCCTTTTCCAGTTTTTGCTGTTGCCCAAGGCTGGAGGTGAAATTATGTGCAAAATACAGTATGTATAATAAACTAAATGTCTGATTCCTTGATACCTCCCCATTCATTTAATTCAGAGTAGATGGTTGCATGGTCTTTGGTAGTATTTAAATTATCACCAGTGCATTAACTCTTGTTGGTTTTCACTTTAATTTTTGCACTGGAGTTTTTAATGCCCTCTGCAGCATTCATTGTCGGTCTCAGCACACCTCTCACTCATTGTTTTCATACATGCTTCAGTTCCCTGTGGAACTGTGGTTTTCCTAAGTATTTAAAATGAATTCTAGAAGAGTTTTTATTTTATTTTTTATTTTTTTAACTTTTCATTGTAATCCTTCGTTCGGCGACCTATTTAATCTTGGGACACCCACTTAATTTCCTTTAACTACTAGGTAGGTTAGAAAACTAGCAGTACTCTGTCCCTGGGCTCGGAGTTGAGAGACACCTAACCTGGGGTGTAATATTATGTATGTGCTATTGTGCCCTATGTCATTACAAAGTGGTGACCTGGCTGGGCCATTCTCTGTTGACTTATTTCCATGCTAGTTTGCTTAAAATCTGTCTGACAGAGGCAATACATCATGTTAAAAAGGATGCAGTGTGCTAGGGTGTCTATGTGCTTGTTTTTGTGTGCGTGGGTGCCATTTGTCATAACATATTGGAAATCCAAATACTTACGCTTTCGGCTGAGGCTAGAAATGTTTCGTTTGGCCGGCTTCGATGTGCTTGTTTTCCTAATGCTGGCAGTTGGTTTTCCAGGGCTCATTCTTTTTCAACTGACCACATCTCGATATAAAGACAGCTTAAGCGAAGGATGTGCAAAAAGGCATTTTAAAAATAATATCTTATTGTTATGTTTGAAATTTCACTACCAATTACTTTTGGTTTGAGATGTTTAATTGGCAATAATCAACATGTTTTTTGTATGCTCCTTTTTAAGATAAATGAAACATAAAACAATATGGATGGATAACAAATCATGTGTCACGTTCGATCTGCACACCATCTCAGTTTGATCTGTATATCAGTGAGGGAAGGGGACTTGTTGTCATTTGGACCACAGGAATTTTATATGTTCTTTGTCTGGGACACAGAGGAGGGGTCTCTTTCACCAAAATTCAAGCCTAGACTACTATTTGATTGTTCTGCTTGTAAATTCTGCCTTGTCTAGGAACTGAACTAGCAAGCAAGCAAGTTTATTTATATAGCACAATTCATACATCAAAGCAATTCAATGTGCTTTACAAAGAAAAATAAAATAAAAAATATATAAAAATACAATAACATAAAAACAAATACTCAAATTAAAACATCAAAACAAATGAAAACAGCATAATAATAAAAATACAATAAGAAAACATATAAAGATTAAAAAAAGATTAAAAATGGGATAAAAGCATAGGAAGCTATGAGGCTAAACAGTGTGGTTAAGTTTAAGTGCTCAGTCGTAGGCACGTGAAAAGAGTAGTGTTTTTTACCTGGATTTAAAAATGGATACGTTTGGGGCCCGTCTAAGATCTTCTGGTGGTTTATTCCAGTTGTGTACAGCATATGTGCTAAACGCAGCTTCTCCATGTTTAGTTTGGGCTGTGGGCTCTACTAGCTGACCTGTGTTCATGGATCTAAGAGCCCTGCTCGGTTTAAATTCTTCAAACATATCAGAAATGAATTCGGGTCCTAAACCATTCAGAGATTTATGAACTAAAAGCACCACTTTGAAATCTATTCTGTAACTGACTGGAAGCCATTGTAAAGATTTAAGAACCGGAGTGATGTGCTCTGTTCTCTTGGTCCTGGTTAACATTCTAGCAGCCGCATTCTGAATGAGCTGCAGCTGTTTTACAGTCTTTTTCGGGAGTCCAGTTAAGAGGCAATTACAGTAGTCAACCATGCCATTGGTTGACTACTGAATTATGTTGGTTGACTACAAAAATTATGTCATCAGACAGCATTGCTGTCTAACCTGCAGCCGCTAGTTAGCCGCCTACCTCTAGCCTAGGTAGAAAGATGAGACAGAGATACTTAGGAAATGAGATTAGAGGAACACAGAAAACATGACCTCAGTGTCTGGCAAGTGGCTGTCTGCCTGCTAATTTGTGCAAAGATGAATTGACGGATGACTGATGGACTAATTAAATAATAAAGACACCAAATAATTAATGGACAACTTTAACTAAGGTAATCTCTGTAATTTATGGATCCATGACAAGCACTGCTGGAATGGGCACAGCCAACCTCCACACATAATTTCTTAGTACTTCCTAAAATAATGGAAACCTGTGTGGAGCCTTGGTTCAGTGGGATCACTCCTAGGTCCATGCACTTATATGGCTCCCCGCTGGGGACCCAGGCCCGATACCCTTCTCTACCCTTTACCACCATGTCTCCTCTTTATCTGTCTACCTATGTCTCTCACTGTCAATAAAAGTATGGAAAATTACAATTAGGAGAGCGAGTGTCTACTCCTTTAATAGGAATGTATAGTATCTTCAATCTAAAATGTAAATTATTTAAAAGAAATCTAATGGAAACCAAACCAGCCTAAAAAACATTACTCGCTCAGCACTACTTTCATGCCCCACATAATCACATTTAGCCTTTTTGAAAAAGCCTGCGGTCGGGGCATTTCTCAGACAGGGTGACCAATTCTCCCTTGAGCATCTTAACTTGCTACTTAGAACACTGAGGATTGTGTGGCCAACCACTCAAGTTGGACCAGCGTGGCGTCTTGGAGGTCCAATTTTATCTGAAAGTGCGTGGTAGTCTGTGTAATCTCAGTCTGTAGTGTTTCAATCTGTTCTTTTATAAGAGAGAAATTCAGCGAGGATCTCGACCTTTAATGATGCCATGATTTCTAGGAGGGTTTCTGTGTTGGCCTTTGTTTGTTGTGGCCTTAGCATGCAGGAGTACGGGTTCACCCCACAGAGGATCTCACCACCGAAGTCAAGGTTGCAAGCAAGGTGGATGTTTTATTTTTTCCCTGTTTTCCCTGCTCCTGTGCAACTTAAAATGTTCTGCTCATTAACTAATCCTTTGTTGCTCTGGTATTCCAACAAACGTAATTATTCAGGTTTCAAATAAAACATTTTTTTTGAGTTTTGTTTTAAGAAAATCAATTTGTTTATTATGTTTTATGGAGTCACTCTGGGATGCAACCCACCTTTCCTCTATTAACAACACCCCGTCATCAGCAATTCTAAGTCAATCATCTAAAACCGCAGGCGTACATATTTTCATTTGCAATTCCTAATCAATTGAACCCAAATTACTTTAGGAGGGACACCGAGCTTTGTCGTACCAGTAGGTAAGCATAAAAATGTTTAGGTTTGAGTCTCTTCTGAAATGCAGAGGCGGTGTTATTTTTACACCCTATTATCTGTGACCTAATCCTTAGTTACACCGAACCGACATGGTCTTGTTGTTGTGGGGAGATACTGCAATCAGTTTGATGACACGAATGAATGAAGAACTGGGTCTGACATGAGATAGGAATGTGATGGATGGTCAATGGGGGATTAATCGTGTGCTCGTGATTGTGTGCTACAGTGCATGTGTGCAGCCTTGTTTCCAGAGGATAAACTACCACTTATGAAGGCTTAGATTTCCTCTTGAAATGGCAACGACAATGGATGAACGCCATTAGTACCTTATTTAATCCAGCATAACTGCCAGTAACTTTATAGGCCAGTTTTGCAGACTGTTTAAGGCTGGATTTAAAAAGTCAAGCTTAATGGACATAATCTGTGTCTGCGAAACCAACCCTATATCAAATACAGCTGTACCGTAATTCTGTGTGGGTGTAGTGCCAGTTGTGTTAATGTACTCAAGGCCACTTTAGGACAGGCGTTATCTCACTCCAACCACATCTTCCCAGCTCTTCCTGTCCTTGACTTGCATTGTAAGATTCCAGGAAGTTTAGATCTGTGCAGAACTCAGTGCTAGTATATTTCTCCCTCACTCCTCTCTCCTGGTGGGAATGCATGGTGATGTCTTGAAAAGGACAAGAGGTCGCATTGACATGGCTTGTGTGACAGACGGTTGAGGTCCCTTTGGACCCTTTCTCGCTTGCAGGTCAGCTGCAGACTTTGCCTGGTGCTCCATCACTGAATCCTAACGTTCACAATTTGTTTGCAGACGGTGAATTGAAAATTGAAAATGACTAGCGAGGGGGAGAGAGCGTTTCTACAGCTGCCAAGGGTTGATTTGTATCGGTTTTCACTTTCAAAATATTTTATTGGGAAGGACACTAATCTGTATCAGTTCTAAGTACTGTATATGTGAGTGCCCTTAGATACCCGGAACCGGTGGAAATTGAGCAGTGATTTGTACTGTCTCAGGAGACCCCAAATAACATTTGTCTGCAAAATATGTTGAGTCCTCCTGAGTGACGCAGCCAGGATTGCATTTGCATTCCAATATTTTGCTGTGCTTTGTGGATTTTTATTTTGAGACCACTGTGCAACAGAAAAAGTACATCGGTTGTTGGGGCTGGTCCAGTGGTAATGCAGTCAGCTTTTAGACCACATTTACCACCTAAAGGCAGAAGTTTAATCCACCTTTCCCTGACTTTTGAAGCTTTACCACTCCCTCCTATATTCCCATCTACATTTCTAACATATATCTTCTTTCATCCTTGTAGCTGTCCTGTCAGTCAAAAGCAGGGAGCACACAGATAGATAGTTCCTCCATGCTGTGTCTGTTTGTCCTAGCATGATCTCAAAAGATCTTTCTGGAAAGAAAACTAAATGTGAATCATTTTGTTTAAGGAAGCTGGCATGCCTGTCTAAATGCAAATAAAGCACTAATGCTAAATGTTAACTAGCTTGCTAAAAGTGCTTTCATAGTAATGATTATAATAGTAATAACAATATGTTTCATTGGTCGACATCTTTCAGGGCACTCAATGACATCTTACATAGAAAGTAGACCTGCATAAAATCTGGTGTTGGGCCTAAGGAATACATTAGCTAATGCAACAACAATGAAGTCGCAGATGTTGGCATTATTGCAGGTTGCAACCAACTGTTGTTTTATTACCATGTTTTTGTAATGGCATGTTCATATTCTAAAACCTATTCTATGTTGTGTAATTGTTAAATTTATTAAAATGCTGTTTGGGTCCCCTGGAAAGCAGGACCAGCAATTTGGTCCATACCCTTTCATGCCTCCAATCTAGCATTTTCACTTTTGGTCATACCAAATGACACCAAGAATGTAATTACAACAATCAATGAAAATACAACAATTCACTGAAGTGTTTTAATATTTTTTATCCTTTTTTACCAGGTTATTTGACTGAGTTCTCATTTACTGAAAAGACCTGAGAGCAATTAGAATCACCTGAATTGCTCAGGGATCACCTGACTTGCTCAGAACAACTGATTTATCACCTTTGCCGGCTCAGGGATTTGATCTTCAACCTTACTGGTTATATGCTCTAAACACTAGGCTACCTGCCGCAGGTTAAACTGCAATATTGTTTGGAGAAATAGCAATGTAGCACAGAAATATTACAAAAATATACAGTACAGGCCAAAAGTTTGGACACACCTTCTCTTTCAATACGTTTCCTTTATTTTCATGACTATTTACATTGTAAATTCTCACTGAAGGCGTCAAAACTATGAATGAACACGTGGAATTATAACTGAAAACATGTCTTATATTCTAGTTTCTTAAAAGTAGCCACCCTTTGCTCTGATTACTGCTTTGCACACTCTTGGCATTCTCTTGATGAGCTTCAAGAGGTAGTCACCTGAAATGGTTTTCCAACAGTCTTGAAGGAGTTCCCAGAGATGCTTAGCACTTGTTGGCCCTTTTGCCTTCACTCTGCGGTCCAGCTCACCCAAAACCATCTCGATTGGGTTCAGGTCCGGTGACTGTGGAGGCCAGGTCATCTGGCGCAGCACTCCTTCACTCTCCTTCTTGGTCAAATAGCCCTTACACAGCCTGGAGGTGTGTTTGGGGTCATTGTCCTGGAGGCCTGATTTGCGCAGTCTCCTCTTAACAGTTGTTCTAGAGATGTGTCTGCTGCTAGAACTGTGTGGCATTCAGCTGGTCTCTAATCTGAGTTAACCTGCGATTTCTGAGGCTGGTGACTCGGATGAACTTATCCTCAGCAGCAGAGGTGACTCTTGGTCTTCCTTTCCTGGCGCGGTCCTCATGTGAGCCAGTTTCATTGTAGCGCTTGATGGTTTTTGCGACTGCACTTGGGGACACATTCAAAGTTTTCGCAATTTTCCGGACTGCCTGACCTTCATTTGTTAAAGTAATGATGGCCACTCGTTTCTCTTTACTTAGCTGATTGGTTCTTGCCATAATATGAATTCTAACAGTTGTCCAATAGGGCTGTCGGCTGTGTATCAACATGACTTCTGCACAATACAACTGATGGTCCCAACCCCATTAATAAGGGAAAAAATTCCACTAATTAACCCTGACAAGGCACACCTGTGAAGTGAAAACCATTTCAGGTGACTACCTCATGAAGCTCATTGAGAGAACACTAAGGGTTTGCAGCGCTATCAAAAAAGCAAA
>JACXGI010019218.1:0-5000 GCA_016801175.1 Esox masquinongy
CACACACACACACACACACACACACACACACACACACACACACACACACACATACACACACATACACACACACACACATACACACACACACACGCCCAGGTGAACACGAACATGCACTCACAAACACACTCAAAAATGCACATACACACACAAAATCACTTTCTGTTTGCAGGGAGGATGTAAGGTTATTTGTTCTGAACTTTTGGAAGGCTCTGCAAAGACTCTATTAAGGCTCTAGGATGGCAAGAAGCAGACTATTTGAAAGCTCTAGGATGGCTCTAGGAAGACTTTAAAGCACTATGAAGAATCTACAAAGACTCTAAGAAGATTCTACAAAGTCTCTAGAAAGGCAATAGGAATACTTTTTAAAGATTAAGGAAAGCTTTAGGAAGACTCTAGGAAGAATCTAAGAAGACTCTAGACTCGAATAAATGCTCTAGCAAGGCTTTGTGAGGATTTATTAAATTAAACGGTCTCTGTAATTAAATCAATGTTACACAAGAACACTTAGTAACTACTATAATAAGCTATATTTTATATATTACATTTGTTATACATAATTCAAAATGTCTCTATGTATTTGGTGTATACATGTATGAATATATATATATATATATATATATATAAATATGTGGTATATATATATATATATATATACACCACATATTTATATTTGTAGTATCTCAATTTAGATAAATGTCAATGTATTTAACACATGCAAATAAAATGTGAAAAACATCAATCCTGCCCAGCTTCACAGGTTTGGGACAAATAATGACAGCAGTATGAGGAGGTTAGGAAGTCAAGAGGAGGCAAGGATCAGGTAGGGAGACTCTGAGGAAGCCTTCCCATGGATAGCCTCCCGACAGCTGGGAGAAGTCTCCTTCCTTAACGCCCCCAAAAACCAATGGAGGACTGAACCAATGAAGGAGTTTCTCTCACCCGGAGAGATCTCCAGGCAGCCTGGAGTGGTGCCTCTCTGTATCCGCCATTATAATGAGTCTCCTGGGGTCTCAGCTCTCACTGAATCCACTCATCTGTTTTGACCTCCTCCCCCTGCAATAGCAACCCCAGAACACTGCCGCTGAAAGTCAAAGGTCACCTTGTCCCTCCGCTTTGTCCTGTTGAACTCTATCAATAACACTCTATAAATACATATTTGAAGAAATATCGTTTTTTTGTGTGTGTGTTTCAGTTCAATGTGGCTGTCCATATTTTTATTATTATTAGTTATAAAACCAAGTTAAATAAAACACATTATTCCCAATAATAAACAAGTCCCATATGTTTTATAAGTAGCATTCTAGTTGCATCAAAAAAGCAACACGTCATTAGTGAGAAACAACAAGAAAGCATGTGTCCCCCAGAAGCATTCATCCACAATAAACGTATGTGTGTGTGTGTGTGTGTGTGCCCCTGTCTGCACTTAAACAATGATGCCTCATATTAGGGTTTGGGCTGTATTGCCAGATGATGCAGGATATATTGTGACAGTTGATTCACTCAGAAACTAAACAGAGAGAGAAAGAGAGAGAGAGAGAGAGACAGAAAGAGAGAGAGAGAGAAAGAGGGAGAGAAAGAGAGAGAGAAAGAGAGAGAGAAATAGAAAGAGAGAGATGTGAAAAGAAAGAAACAGTTTAAAAATGTTCAACCCCAGAAGCAAAAATACTGACCCTCCAGTAATTTGGTCAAATTTGGGTCATATTACCACGTAATACTTTGGTAAATGTTGTTTCATATTACCACGTAATGCTTTGGTAAAGGTAGTTTCATATTACCACATAATACTTTGGTAAAGGTTGTTTCATATTACCAGGTAGTACTTTGGCAAACGTTGTGTCATATTACCACGTAATACTTTGGTAAAAGTTGTGTCATATTACCATGTAATACTTTGGTAAATGTTGTTTCATATTACCACGTAATGCTTTGGTAAAGGTAGTTTCATATCACCACATAATACTTTGGTAAAGGTTGTTTCATATTACCATGTAATACTTTGGTAAAGGTTGTTTCATATTACCACGTAATACTCTGGCAAAGGTTGTGTCATATTACCATGTAATACTTTGGTAAATGTTGTTTCATTTTACCACGTAATGCTTTGGTAAAGGTAGTTTCATATTACCACGTAATACTTTGGTAAAAGTTGTGTCATATTACCACGTAATGCTTTGGTAAAAGTTGTGTCATATTACCACATAATACTTTGGTAAAGGTTGTGTCATATTACCACTTAATGCTTTGGTAAAAGTTGTGTCATATTACCACGTAATGCTTTGGTAAAAGTTGTGTCATATTACCACATAATACTTTGGTAAAAGTTGTGTCATATTACCACGTAATACTTTGGTAAAAGTTGTGTAATATTACCACGTAATACTTTGGTAAAAGTTGTGTCATATTACCACGTAATACTTTGGTAAAAGTTGTGTCATATTACCACGTAATACTTCTGTGGTTTACTGTTATGTGTCAGGGTTCATCTGTCAACATCACGTAGTAATGTGAATAGCTAGTGCTAGAGGACTATAACACACTATCACATTTCAGCTTCAGAAATATACATCTTGGTTACTTCTAAATATATATTTCATATAAGTTTTCTTAAAGCACAAAGTGTGCCCTCAGATTATTATACTTTTTTCCAGTAGAGAAACGTCCAGTTTGCACGTTTCTCTACTGTCTCCCTGTTTCAGTGTTGCCATGTCCACTCTGAGCCGAGTTACTTTCCAGGCCTTTTTCAGCAGAATCTGACAAACCTGACTGGCTTTCCGACTTCACCTGTATCCAGTGTATTTTCCACCTCACCGAGCCATGTCCTCACACCTCGAAACCTTCCACGGTCTGAGTCACTACGTCTCCCTGGAAGTCCAAACTCCCCCCAGACTCTGAGTCACTACGTCCCCCTTCAAGTCCAAACTCTCCCAGACTCCACTCCACCCCTACCTGCTCCTCCACCCTCCTTCACACAGTTCACAGACCTCTCCCATGATCCTTTGCGACATCTAAAGTGAAGCAAGTCCTGATTGCTGCGCCAGTTGTTA
The DNA here is from genome assembly GCA_016801175.1 of Esox masquinongy. Taxonomy (NCBI): domain Eukaryota; kingdom Metazoa; phylum Chordata; class Actinopteri; order Esociformes; family Esocidae; genus Esox; species Esox masquinongy. The sequence continues at coordinate 3,048 of JACXGI010019218.1, forward strand.
AAGGTTTTTCACCCCCGGCCGTTCAGCAGCAGCAGGTAAGCTGGTCTCGTAATGCCCATCAACCATCTTAGCAGGGTTGCTAACATCAGAGACCTTGAAGGAGTCAATGGGTTGTGGAGGACAGGCTTGACAGCACTTGACCATCTCCCCCTCTTGTATTGGCATATGCACCTGTCAGGCTTTCTGTACTTCAGCGTGAAGATTTGATGCACAACATATTGGTTCGGGACGGAGGAGTTTGAGGGGAGGATGCCGCGATCTTCAACTCTCCCGCTAGCAGTGCTGGCAATGAGACAAGGCCATCAAAAACAATGGATATGGCAAATGTGGGTGTGTGGGGCAGGCTCGGGTTATGACCCTGGGGGGGAATTCAGCAGATTGTTCAGGATCAGGAGCCTTCCTCTGTATCACACTTGGGGGAGGAGCAACCATCACCTCAGCCTCCACACCTCCACTTGGCGGTCCTCCCTCCCTGAGCACATGCTGCACCAAGGTCGTGACTTGGCTGTGCAGAGAAGACAGAACTACCCAGGGAGACCTTTGTGCTCCCAGCAGGAGGTCAAAGAGAGAAACAGAGTGAGAGAGACAGGGAGAGAAGGAAGGAGAAAGAGAGGGAGAAACAGAGGGATAGAGGGAAGGAGAGAGGGAGGGAAAGAGAGAAGAAGAAAGGGAAGAAGGGAGAGATGGACGGAGAATCACAGAAACTGGAAAGCATCATGCTGGATCATCCATTTGACAGATTCCGTAAAGCCTGATTGTTTTGGAAGGGAAATTTGATGCATTAATATAGTATACATCCACACGCACTGTGTCCGCATGTAAGCTATATCTATAGCTAAGCGTGTGTGGACTGACATTTTCTTCTGTATTTTTAACGAGAGCAATTCTCCCTTGTGACAGGTCAATCACGCGAGAGGGCTCTGTGTGTACAGTGGAAGAAGACACGTTGTGCTCCTGCAAGCAAAGCACCGCGCCAGAACAAAGGTAACAATGACACCATAGAAAAAACAGATTAGCAGCAAAAGAGTTTGATGAAGATAAACACAAACAGAGATTGGACTGGGGAGGTGTGTCCTTGTGTGTGTGTGTCCTTATTTATGTGTGTGTGTGTGTTTCTGTGTCTGTGAATGTGTGTCTGTGTGTATAATATGAAGCTGATCCAGAACCTTCCAGTTCACTGGGATTTTCTTCCTGTTCAGATTGAAGGATTACCTCAGGAGGAAGAGGTCTAATGAGGTACAATGGGTATTCATCCTCTGTTGATTTGAAGGATTCAGGAGGCAAATCCCAGACAAAAACCCTATACAGAGTAGAAGAGGAGAGGAGAGGAGGGGAGGGGAGAAGAGGAGGGACAGGAGAAGGTAATGGAGAGAGGAGATGGGAAAAGTGCAGAGGAGAGGAGAAAGAGAGGGGGAGAAGAAGAGGATGAGAAAGGGTGGTGGAGGAGGGAAGGGAAGGATGAGGCCTAATGTCTGACCAAGGGGGGTGGTCACTGTGGGGGTCGGGAGTTAGGGAGAGGATGAGGGTTGGGGGGTCAGGGGTTAGGGAGAGGATGAGGGTTGGGGGGGTCAGGGGTTAGAGAGAGGATGAGGGTTTTAGGGGCTAAATAGAGAGGGGATGGGAGGGGGTTCTTTTTGGTTGATAAATAGAGAGAAAGGACAATGAGAGATGCTACTTTTAGCTTTTGGAGTGGGTTAGGAATGGGGGACTGGGATTAAAAAGGGAAGTTGTTTTTGTGGCTCATTTGATGTGTTTAGCAGGTTAGCAGGACCAGAGGGGATGAAGACATGGAGAGGTCAACGGAGTTGTAAACACACAAGTGTTTACAAATCAGTGTTCACAAAATGAGTGTTTACAATCCACTGCATATAATGCAGATCATGTTGTTTATTTACCAGGAAAAAGAAACCTCTCACTATTAACCCTCTGAACACTATAATCACACCTATCACT
>JACXGI010019218.1:7500-12507 GCA_016801175.1 Esox masquinongy
ACTAAGCCCGTCGGGCAGAAAATGACACTGGATACAATCCAGTCAGTCACGCAGAAGACAAAACAAATGTCGTTCTCAGAAGCTAGCAAGCTGGCTAACAGAGTGACTTGTCTGGGATGCCGGCATCCAACCCGGCTTTAGAAAGCGTACAGTGTGGAACTCGGTGGCTGGCTCGTCGCGAAGATTACGACACCGGTGATAATCTTTGCCCCCATTCAAAAGATGTGCTCTATAGGTTGTCGTTTTGATAGGAGCATTGTGCCGGACGTGAAGGCATTCATCCGGCCTTGTTAGGGGCTGTGACAGGGATGCCGGTGGCCGGCATGCAGAGGGGAACATGACACTGGTGTTAATCTCCGGCCCTGCGGGGAACTGCGGCGCAGGGGGATCCCATTACCCTTTCATTGGGCCCCAGCGGGCCCCGTCCCCAACACTGGGATTACCGGTACCTCGTAGTGACTCGGAGATCCTACCGCTTCAGCATGCTACACACACACACACTCACGCAGAGAGGATTGGGAGCACACACACACACAAACACACTCACACAGAGAGGAGTGGGAACGCACACACACATTCACACAGAGAGGAGTGGGAACGCACCCATACACACATGCACACACATTCACACAGAGAGGAGTGGGAACGCATCCACACACACATGCACATACATTCACACAGAGAGGAGTGGGAACGCACACACACACACATGCACACACATTCACACAGAGAGGAGTGGGAACGCACACACACACACACATGCACACACATTCACACAGAGAGGAGTGGGAACGCACCCACACACACATGCACACACATTCACACAGAGAGGAGTGGGAACGCACCCACACACACATGCACACACATTCACACAGAGAGGAGTGGGAACGCACCCACACACATGCACACACTGTTTTGTATTTCTATCCTTGTGGGGACCGGAAAACCCACGGATCCACATCCCCTAACTTTAATCTAACCCAAACCTTAATCCTAACCTTAATCTAACCCTAACCTTAATCCTAACCTTAATCTAACCCTAAAATTAATGTCAATAACCAAGCATTCGTGCATACATTTCAGTTGCCCTAATGCCTAATCGTAACTCTTAATCTAACCTGTGATGCCTAAACTTTAAAGGAACCGAAATTCTGACACTTTGCCTTGTGTGGATCCACAAAGAGGTCTAATAAGGGCAGTTTGTTCATGTTTTTCTATCATTTCAAGGCTAGCTTGATCAGTTAAACCAAAACATACACACACACACAACTTTGTCTTGCTTTACACACGTGCCAATACACGTGCAAATCCATGCGCACAAAACACATGACATCATCAGTCAGGGACGTTGTGTGAGGAAGGGTGAAGCAACGAGGCCGTGCGGTCTGATTTACTCGGGCCAAACAATTAGACGTCAAATTTCCCAGCCTGGCATGATAAATAAACCGCCCCAGGTCATTATTCCTTAATGAATGCCAATTGAGCGAAATTAAACTTATCGTCTGCAGATGTGATGGTCGAAGGCCTGGGATGGTGGCACACAGCCTGGGATAGATGGGGGTGGGGAAGAGACGGGTCGATGAAGGAGAGAGAGAAGAGGATAGGGGGAGACAGAGTGGAGGGGATAGGGAGTGGCAGAAAAGGAGAGGGAGAGAGAGGAAGGGGAGGGAAAGGGAGAGAGAGGAAGGGAAAGGGAGAGAGAGAGGGGGAGAGAGGAAGGGAAAGGGAGAAGGAGACAGAGGAAGGGAGAGGGAGAGGGAGAGAGAGAGAGGAAGTGGGAGAGAGAGGAAGGGAGGGGGAGGAAGGGAGAGGGAGAGGGAGAGAGAGGAAGGGAGAGGGAGAGAGAGAGTGAGAGAGAGAGAGAGGGAGAGAGAGGAAGGGAGAGGGAGTGAGAGGAAGGGAGAGGGAGAGGGAGAGAGAGGAAGGGGGAGGGAGGGGGAGAGAGGGAAAGGGAATGAGAGGAAGGGAGAGGGAGAGAGAGGAAGAGGGAGAGAGAGGGAGGAAGGGAAGGTTTGCCTGGGTGTCTATCTGTCAGAGTGTCTGTCTGTGTGTTAAACCCTGTCCAGCCAGTCTTGTCTGAAAGCATTTATAAAGGACAGTACAGCTGTAGTGATAAGGGACTATACAGCTGTAATGATTAGGGACTATACAGATGTAATGATAAGGGACTATAGAGATGTAGTTATGAAGGGCTATATGGCTGTAATGATTAGGGACTATACAGATGTAGTTATGAAGGGCTATACAGCTGTAATGATAAGGGACTATACAGATGTAATGATTAGGGACTATACAGCTGTAATGACTATGGACTATACAGATGTAATGATAAGGGACTATACAGATGTAGTTATGAAGGGCTAGACAGCTGTAATGATAAGGGACTATACAGATGTAATGATAAAGGACTATACAGATGAAGTGATATGGGACTATACAGCTGTAGTGATAAGGGACTATACAGATGTAATGATAAAGGACTATACAGATGAAGTGATAAGGGACTATACAGCTGTAGTGATAAGGGACAGTACAGCTGTAGTAATAAGGGATTGGTAAAGCTGCAGTGATAAGGGACTATTCAGTTGTAGCGATAAGGGACAGTACAGCTGCAGTAATAAGGGATTGGTAAAGCTGCAGTGATATGGGACTATTCAGCTGTAATGATAAGGGACTATTCAGCTGTAGTGATAACGGACTATTCAGCTGTAGTGATAAGGGACTATTCAGTTGTAGCGATAAGGGACAGTACAGCTGCAGTAATAAGGGATTGGTAAAGCTGCAGTGATATGGGACTATTCAGCTGTAATGATAAGGGACTATTCAGCTGTAGTGATAACGGACAATACTGTTGTAGTGATAAGAGACTATACAGCTGTAATGATAAGGTACAGTACAGCTGCAGTGGTAAAGGACAGTACAGCTGTAGTGATAAGGGACTATTCAACTGTAATGATAAGGGACTATTCAGCTGTAGTGATAAAGGTCAGTACAGCTGTAGTGATTAGGGACTATTCAGCTGTAATGATAAGGGACCATTCAGCTGTAGTGATAAAGAACAGTACAGCTGTAGTGATAAGGGACTATTCAGCTGTAATGATAAGGCACTATTCAGCTGTAGTGATAAGGGACCATTCAGCTGTAGTGATAAAGAACAGTACAGCTGTAGTGATAAGGGACTATTCAGCTGTAATGATAAGGGACCATTCAGCTGTAGTGATAAAGAACAGTACAGCTGTAGTGATAAGGGACTATTCAACTGTAATGATAAGGCACTATTCAGCTGTAGTGATAAAGGACAGTGCAGCTGTAGTGATGAGGAACTATACAGCTGTAGGAGAGAAAGAAGAAAAATCACTGTTCACCTCATTAAAATCTGTCCCTTTCTTTTGGTATCTCTGTTTCTCCCTCTTTGTCTCTTTATATCTTGCTCCGTCTCTCTATCTCTACCTCTCATTTCTCAATCTCTACCTCTCTCTCAGTCTGCTTTTTCTCTGTCATTCTCTCTCTCTTCGTCAGTACATGGGGGCCTTCCAGGTGTGTTGTCTGTCAAGGAGGCAGATCTGGAGTTGTGCTTTGAAAACCCATGTATCATTTTATGTAAAATGGCATTCGCTTACAGGTTGAGAGCTCTGTGTTTATGTGGTTCAAAATTGAAATACTATTTCTCTGTCTCTCTCTGTCTCTCTGTTTCTCTCTGTCTCTAAGTCTCTGTCTGTCTCCCTGTCTGTCCATCGGTCTGTTTTCTGTGTCTTTCTCTCTCTGTCTCTCATTCCCTCTCTCTCTGTCTCTCTGTCTGTCTCTCTATCTCTCTCTATCCCTGGATTCCAGAGTGATTACACAGCTACCAGCAGCTACACCGTGACACCAGGGTGCAATTCACATCCAAATTAGAATCAGATGAAAACGAGAACAACTTTTTTTCTCCCTCTCTTCATTTCTTTTTCTCTCTTTCCTCTCTCTCTACCTCTTTCCATTGGTCCTTTGATCTCCTTCACTCTCGCTTTTCCCCTCACTCCCCATCTCCTGTGCTGACGCAGGGTCAGATTTGGTCTGGAAATCGGATATGAATTCCACTGAGAGCAACTTGAATACCTCTGCTGGAGTCTTCCTCTGAATTATAGAAATGTCTTTAATTTCTGGAAAGCTTCAGATTTTCGCGTAGTGTGTAGCCACTGTCATAGCACCCTCTTGTGGTAGATATTTTCTCAGAAAGTTAGGTTTAAACACATTTTAGAGTGTTCCCACTCTAACACTAATACATTCAGGCAGGTTAGCTAGGTTTTCCACAGGCAAAGTGCTGTGGCAAAAGCTGTGGTGAACGTTATGCTGCCTGCAACATCATCCAGCAGGACTGATTTGGCGGTGGGTGAGTGATGGACTAGGGAGGCATATCCTTGGAGGGTCACATAGACCTATACGTGCTAGCCAACAGTACCCGGTACTGTTTGGTACCGGGATGAAATCCTCATACCCATTGTCAGACCTGACACTGGGGGAGTGGACCCTGGATTCCTCCTGGTGCAGGACAATGCCCGGCCTCATGTGGCCAGAGTGTGTAGGCAGTTCCTGGATGAAGAAGGCATTGATGCCATTGACTGGCCCTCACATTCCCCAGACCTAAATCCAATTGATGACCTCCGGGACGTTACGTACGGTGGATATAAAAAGTCTACACACCCCTGTAAAAATGCCAGGTTTTTGTGATGTAAAAGAATGAGACAAAGATAAATCATGTCAGAACTTTTTCCAATGTGACCTATAATGTGAACAATTCAATTGAAAAACAAACTGAAATCTTCGAGGGGAAAAAATAAAAACCTTACAATAACCTGGTTGCATAAGTGTGCACACCCTCTTATAACTGGGGATGTGGCTGTGTTCAGAATTAACCAATCACATTCAAACTCATGTTAAATAGAAGTCATTACACACCTGCCATCATTTAAAGTGACTCTGATTAATCACAAATAAAGTTCAGCTGTTCTAGTAGGATTTTCCTGACAT
>JACXGI010019219.1:0-12605 GCA_016801175.1 Esox masquinongy
CTATACTGAGGGAATATACTGGGGACTATACTGAGGGAATATATTGAGCGCTACAATATTCCAAATTCAGTTGATTTCAGGAATTCTCTGAGTGCTGGTCTGCATTCAGCAGCACTACACAGGAGCTTTGTCTTTCTTGGTGAAAAAGTGGATACAGGGTATTTTCCCAGTCCTGTGCAGATACAAGAAAGGCTTAACCAGGCCACATGCCATGGCAAAGGAGTAAGCGACAGACATCGGCAGGCTAATGTCAGTGTAACCTCCAAAAGGCACTATCACCCCAATCGGTAGATATGTCATCACAATGGTTGTCAGTGTAATCACGATAATATTGAACGCCTTTCTCTTCATAGGGTTGTTGGTCCCATCCCTCCCCCTCTCCACTCCGTTCCCTCCCACCGCTCCTGCCACCGGCCTGGGACGTTTCAGAGCCCAGAGAACAGAAAGACAAAAGAACAACATCAGCGTAAAATAAATCAAAGACTGCCCCATTAGATAATAGAAGAAAACATGGCTCCTGAAGTCTACAATCATGCACACGAAGCAGGATCCGAGGCCGACCACCCAGACGACAGCGCAACACATCGCCCGGTACCTCAGGGGTTTGAACCTGAGGAAGAGCATCGGGTGGACCACCGCCAGGTAGCACTCGACACCAATACAACAGTAGAACAGAGCCCGGACAGTCACAAACAGACCCATAAAAAAAGAAATGGCGGTATTAATAGGCTTGATGGGAATGAAGGTGTAGGCGATACCAAGGATGTCTGAGCTGAAACAATAAACAATGTCAGACATGCTCAGATTCAGGGAAAATAAATCTGTGGCGATCGTCCCAACCCCTCCGGTCACAATCAGCCACAGGACGTAAACATTGGTGGGAAGACTGAGGAGGATGTTTAGGGTATGGGCAGTAGCTAACATGTACAATGAGGCCATTTCGGAGTCAGATGTATTAGAACTGGGGATTGAAGCATTGCCTGTAAATTTGTTCATCTTTCCGGTCAGTGATCAGTATGGTGACAAAAAAAGGTCAAAAAATGTCTGCTATCTGTTGGAGTAGAAATGGTTACAGGTCAGTTGGTTACTTGTGTACACATTATGCACTTAGAATGATCACTCCTTTTTGTAGCAGCCAATGTTTAAGTAAAATATGAACATATTAGGTATTACCATTCTCTCTTTCACATAATTGAAACATAAAGTAAGTCAGGATTCAAAAATGTGTGTTTTGGAATGAAAACTCCCCTTAGAGAAATGACTGTCCAACTTGAACAAGAGGGTTTCCCACTGGTGAAGTAACACAATCCATACAACGTTTACAGCATATAGAACATATAATGCCATGTCACAAGTAATAACAGCTGACATAACTTGCCGTAACCTGTCACAATGTTGTAACTATACTGCCATGATCGATATATGTGGATATATCGTGACCTACATTGTTATTTTATGGATTGTTATGTCTGCTACATAAATGTCATAACCCACTAAACCTACTGTCCACGCCATTATAACATGCCTCTAAATAGTATGATAATTCAGGATATAACATATTGTTTTCATATTAACTGAGAACACATTGATGTCACCATGTACACAACAGAATGCCATTGATGTCACCATGTAACCAACAGAATGCCATTGATGTCACCATGTAACCAACAGACTGCCACCGATGTCACCATGTAACTAACAGAATGCCATTGATGTCACCATGTACCCAACAGAATGCCATTGATGTCACCATGTAACCAACAGAATGCCATTGATGTCACCATGTAACCAAAATAATGCCACTGATGTCACCATCTAACCAACAGAATGCCATTGATGTCACCATGTAACCAACAGAATACCATTGATGTCACCATGTAACCAACAGACTGCCATTGATGTCACCATTTACCCAACAGAATGCCATTGATGTCACCATGTAACCAACAGAATGCCATTGATGTCACCATGTAACCAACAGAATGCCATTGATGTCACCATGTACCCAACAGACTGCAGTGTTGCTGAAGACCTTATTGGATGCAGTTCCAGAATTCAGGAGCAAGACAAAACACCCCCTCTGCACCATACATCTCACATGCTGTACTTACCATTAACACTAAGACACTACTTTATTGTAAATATCTTACACAAGGTGTCATACATACATGGAATAATACATTAGTCATCAGTCAGGACCAGGAAATCTGCTCCTGCTTTCGCCCCAGCAGGCATCTGCAACAGAGCGTCTTGGTACATTGGTATTAGTAGTCAGAGACTAGACATCATAGGCTAGATGCTGCCTCTCAATACCCCTTTGTTTGCCTATGAATAACCCCAAATCCCTATAGACGTTATAACATTACAAATGGGATTCAACCAAAAAACACCTGAATCCTGACCTACTGTACATTATGATTCCTGCCACACTGTTACATGAAAGAGCTTATGCTTGTAGTGTTAATATTTCCACGATCGACATCAACATGTGATTATTGGAATTTCAGGCTGAAGTTAGTTATCTCAATAAATAGAAACATTGTCATACCTGATATAAAAGAGGGATTCTCTCCTCTCTACTGGGTTGTACTGCAGATCACCAGCCACACATCTGGTCTTCTCCCTACCTGACTGCTCACCTGGCTGCTCCCCTGTGTTTATGTAATGTTCAGTGTCATTCAGTGTCCCAAATTGTACCCCGCACCCTATGTAGTGACCTACGCTAGACCTTTTGGGCCTAGAATGCAAATATATCATATGAGATGCTGTCATGCTTTGGCATGGAGGCAGGACACAGATGCAGAGGTTTTCAAGGGAAAACGTGGTTTTACTGAACAGATTTACCAAAAACACAGTCGTCAACATGAAGCACACACACAAACAAAATGACCAACCAGAAACACAGGGGCAGAAGGAACTTAAATAGGGACACATTGAGGGGCAAGAAAGACAGAGGTGTAAACCATAATACAAAAGGGCTTGCTATGTTCAAAATCAAAGGACAAAAACCAAACAGAACAGGCCACGTTCACAAACAAAAGCAAAACCCAAACCGACCAAAAACAGAACCTAACAGTACCCCTCCCCCATAAGGTGCGGAATCCCAGCCGCACCAGAAAACACCAGAGGGGAAGGCGAGCAGGACACCAAGGTGGAGGCTCCACCTGGACCAGGAGGGCAAGGAGCCGGAGCTGGATGACCATGAACCAGCGGAGGACGATCAGGAGCCGACGGAGGACGATCAGGAGACGGCGGAGGACGACCAGGAGCCGGCGGATGGAGACCAGGAGCCGGCGGAGGACGACCAGGAGCCGGCGGAGGGAGACCAGGAGCCGGCGGAGGGAGACCAGGAGATGGCGGAGGACGACTAGGAGCTGGCGGAGGGAGACCAGGAGACGGCGGAGGACGACCAGGAGACGGCGGAGGACGACCAGGAGACGGCGGAGGGAGACCAGGAGATGGCGGAGGACGACCAGGAGCTGGTGGAGGGAGACCAGGAGATGGCGGAGGACGACCAGGAGGCAGCGGAGGACGACCAGGAGACGGCGGAGGACGACCAGGAGACGGTGGAGGACGACCAGGAGCCGGAGCCGGCAGAGGGAGACCAGGAGCCGGCGGAGGAAGGGGACCAGGAGTGGGAAGAGGTGAGAGAGCTGGGGTCGCCAGAACAGGAGATGTAGGAGGAGGCGGTGGCCCCGCCGGAGGAGTAGGAAGAGGCGACGGCCCCGCCTCAGGACCGAGACCAGACGCTGGGACAGGAGCAGAGGGGGTGGCAGGGGCTCGTCGTCCCACCCCTCGGGTGGCGGCAGTAGGAACCCCTCCTCCAACCATTCTGGTGGTGGCGGAAGTGACTCCTCAAGGGGACCATCTGGCTTGGGCCCCCTTGGAGGGCCCCGTAGAGAGCCCTATAGATCCCCCCGAAAAATTACTTGGGGTGGACTCTGGGCAGCGGACAGGCACGGAGCAGGGACTGGAGCGGCGGCAGGCCGCGGAGCAGGGCTGGGAGCGGCGTATGGCCAGCTGAGTGCCTGTCCAGTCCCCACGGTACAGGGGAGGCTGTGGAACCGGGCTTGGACTAGGCCGGGCAGCCCGCTGGCTCTGTAGCTGTCACTGTGGCCTTCGCTGGGCTGGGTTCTGGAGTGGCCACAGGGATGGTCAACCCTCCAGTGGGTGACGGTAGGGGTCCTCCTCCTTGGAGTCAGAATCCAGCCATCCGAGGAGTTCCCCTACTGTCCACCTCTGCTGCCTCCTTTGTTGCGGGTTGGTCATTCTGTCCTGCATTGGCATGGAGGCAGGACACAGGTGCAGAGGTTTTTAAGGAAAAATGTGGTTTTACTGAACGGATTTACCAAAAGCACAGTCGTCAACATGAAGCACACACACAAACAAAATGAGCAACAAAAAACACTGGGGCAGGAGGAATTTAAAGAGGGACACAGCAAGGGGGCAAACAAGACACAGGTGTAAACAATAATACAAAAGGACAAGCTACATTTGAAATCAAAGTACGTAAAGCAACAGGCCATGTTCACAAACAAAAGTAAAAACTAAATCGAACAAAAACAGAACCCTGAATGCAGTTGTTAGCATTGTTACTGTGGTATTTTTCCTTCTTTAATCACTCTGCTGCTGTTTTCATATGGTGAACATTTAAACTCTTAGTATAACACTATGAACTGATAACTGGCAACATGTTTTACAGTGCCTTCGGAAAGCCATCAGAATCATATTACTACTCTACATTTTATTTTGTTTATTTTTATATAATTATATAAATATTTCATGAATGTAGGTATTTAGATCCTTTGTTCAGTACTTTGTGGAAGTACATTTGACAGCGATCACAGCTTTAAGTCTTCTTGGGGTAAGCCTCGACCAGCTTTGAGTCTTCTTGGGGTAAGCCTCGACCAGCTTTGAGTCTTCTTGGGATATGCCTCGACCAGCTTTGAGTCTTCTTGGGGTATGCCTCGACCAGCTTTGAGTCTTCTTGGGGTATGCCTCAACCAGCTTTGAGTCTTCTTGGGGTATGCCTCGACCAACTTTGAGTCTTCTTGGGGTATACCTCAACCAGCTTTGAGTCTTCTTAGGGTAAGCCTCAACCAGCTTTGAGTCTTCTTGGGGTATGCCTCGACCAGCTTTGAGTCTTCTTAGGGTAAGCCTCAACCAGCTTTGAGTCTTCTTGGGGTATGCCTCGACCAGCTTTGCACACCTGTATTGGGACCAGTTCTGCCTCTTCCATGTAAATCCTTTTAATCTCTGTCAGATTGGATGGGGAGTGTTGGTGAACTCTGGAGGTCTCTCTGTAGATGTTCAGTGGGGTTCAAGTCCAGGCTTTGGCTGGCCACTCAAGGACATCCACAGACTGGTCCCAAAGCCACTCCAGCGCTGTCTTGACTGTGTGCTTCAGGTCAATATTGTGCTGAAATATTAATCTTTGCCTCATTCTGAGGTCCTCTGTGCTCTGTACCATTGTGTACCGCCAACACTATACATGGAAAATATTGAAATTAAATCAATAATAAGAAAATAGTCTGACTGATATAAAGTGCACTAAATTCTGGGTAGACATTTTAGCTGACATATTTAAAGAATACAGAAACTATGGGAATTACTGCATGGTGAAAAGCTTTGTATTGAATATTTCCCAACATAAACCTGGTGTGTGCTCGTGCACTGCAGGGATGGCGTTCATTCCTCTGGAGGTGTGATGACATCCTGAGCTGGACATCACCTCACGCATTTCTGATTGTTTTTATTTTGCTGCAGCATGGAAGAGGAGAGAGTAAGAGAAGTAGGTAGGTAGCATTCAACGCTGTCCTAGGTGACCGCTGCTCCTTGTCCAGGACTTTCCTTTCCTCTGGCACGCATGCAGCAGCTGTTTGGTGAGTTCTCCTATGACATGCAAAATGTATGTGCAAGCATGAGTGCATGAGAAATGTTGTTATTCAAATCCATGCAAAGTGGCGGAGGACCCAGCCATTTTGAACAGTGTTGTAGAGGACATATTTTTTATGAAAATAGATACCAATGTATTACGTTGTTTGTCATCTTGCTTTCTGTATTAATTGCATTATGAACACCAATAAGCTTCTATAAGAATTGTATTCTGTTTATTGATTATAAACTTGCTAAACCACAGTGTAATAAATAAACTGACAATTAGATTGTTCACTAATGTCAGGATAGATAAGGACCTTGGTCAGCAGTCCCTTTTCTTAGATCTAATTCTGGCCACAACAGAAGGCGCCAGGCCTTAAACTATCTCTTCTATTGCACAGCTACAGATGGCTCTGAGGTGAAGTTGGTTCTGTCTCAACTTGTCCTTCCATTTGGAGCAGAACAGTAGGAAGTGGTAGCTCAGATCAGGTCTGTTAACTTTGACCTAGAACTATGGTTGCCATGACCATGTATAAAAAGGTAAAAGCAGCTATGTAATCTCACAACAACCCATGGGACTTTGCTAAGGACTTGTTCCCGTGTGTTGAATACAACTGAAATAATCAACTGTTATTCGCGTTTTAAGAGTGTATACATACTTCCTTTTTTCTTGTTGTTTTTCCCTGAAAAGTATAGTGTTCCACAGTGTGACGGTTTATAACATTGCTATGTGGATGACACTCCAGTTTTAAACACCTCTACTTTTAACAGCCGGCAACAGGCACCTCTGCATGGATATTGGTCTAACACCTAGTGATGGCCATACGAGGCCTCATTACCGTTCTTCTAGCTGCAGGATAATATGCTAACAACGCTAACTCAGGTTTTATTTTTCAAAATAAAAGCCATCTTTGAAATATATAAGGCTATATAGGTAACAATCTAGTCTGTACATTTTATGTTTAATGTCTTTTCCAATATTGTTCTTGTCTCTTTTTTTTTACGGACTAGATTGTTAACTATATTGCCTTATACATTTCAATGATGGCTTTTATTGTGATAAAGAAAATCTGAGTGCTGCCAGCATAATATCCTGCTGCTAAAATAACGTTAATGAAGCCTCGTTTGGCCATCACTACCAACACCTCAAGCTCAACCTTGAGGTCAACCTCTGGAAAGGCTTGTCTGCTCCAAGACCTTGCCATCATTGCGGACAACATCATGGCGCTCCCCGTGCAAAGAACCTAGGCGTAATCCTACCTCCACAACATACGATCGGTCTCCACGAACATCCAGACAGGTGACTTGCTCCCTGGTTGTACTATGAATCCTCTGCAACTTAGACACGACCATGGCGTTTCTCTACAGAGAATTCTGGGTAACTGCCGCTCTTTATTTACAGGCCATGTTCAAACCCTACATCCATACCGAAGCTCTTTGTTCTGTTTTTACATAGTTTAACATAAACATTTCTGTCGATTTGCGTAACACAGCAAACGCTGACTTTCTAAGACATTGTTTTTCTATGTCCGTTTTGTTTCATGTTGACATTTATACGTTTTGTATTCATGCATTTGTTACTTTGCAATGTTATGTTATGTCTATTCACTTCTGCCTCAGTTTACTTCATGTCAGTCAGATAATATATTGCAATACAGTCAGTCACCACTGGGTGGAGGTATAGGAACATGTTTGAAATTCACAATCACCACTATTGGAAAATGCACTGTAATTGCACTGATGTATGCATTGTTTTGGATTGTAACAAGAAAGATTCTTATCTGGGTCCTTGTGTAGATCAGTTGGTATGGCATAATGCTTGTAATTCCAGAGTTGTCGGTTTCATACCCACAATGGACCAGTATGAGAAAATATAAAAATATGAGACTTACTACTGTGGCTCGCTCTGGATCTAAGACATGGTTCTTCATAACAAACTCTGGATGTAAAAATGTTCCTTTTTATGTAAAAATTACTTGATTACATATCTTCTGGAAAACCTTCCTCCAACAGCACCAGCCTAAAACACCCCTCCTCTTCAGCCAGCCCCTCCCCCTTCACCCAGTCAGCCTAAAACACCCCTCCCCTTCAGCCAGCCCCTCCCCCTTCACCCAATCAACCCAACAGACCCCTCCCATTCAGCCAGCCACCCCCTTCACCCAGTCAGCCTAAAACACCCCTCCCCTTCAGCCAGCCCCTCCCCCTTCACCCAGTCAGCCTAAAACACCCCTCCCCTTCAGCCAGCCCCTCCCCCTTCAGCCTAACAGACCCCTCCCCTTCGGCCAGGCACACTCAGTCCTGACCCATTCCTCCAAACCTCAATTCACATCCTAATTAAGGTTAAAGAAAGCTTTGCTAACAGAGCTGATGGGTTTTGACACAGGGCCAGTCAGGGCCAGCGTGAAAGCTGTCTGTGGACTGGAGCGGCTGAGCAGTGGCCCGAGTCGCACACAGACGCACACACACACACAAACACACACAAACACACACACACAAACACACACACAGGAGCAGGCCCCACGGGGAACGACCTCTGGATCCTCACAGTCTGGGGTCAGTGTCCATCCTGCTCCGGGGCAGCCCGTTCACACCCTCGCACCTGCCTGTCAGGGGAGGGATCTGCCGGGGTTGGAGGGCAGGGAAAGGAAAAACGGAAAGTGTACAGTTTAATAGAGAGATGAAACAGTAAAAGAACATGCTGAAAAAAGAGAGAAGACGAATTATTGACAGTAGAGGTAAGAATGTAAAATATGTATTGTAGACCAGTGTTTCTCAACCCTGCATGTTTTAGATCTCTTCCTTCCGTAACATACCTGATGTAGCTCATGAAGGACTTAATAATGAGCTGATCATTTGAATCAGGTGTGATAGAGCAGGGCGAGGTCTAAAACATGCAGGGCAAGGGGGCACCCAGGAGCAGGGTTGAGAAACACTGCTGTAGACAAAAGAGGATGGAAGAATTAAAAAAAATACAAATTAATGAATACTTATCAACACCATAACAGATCAAAACAAATAGACAAAACTTCCATTGTTTACATTTTATTTGGTTAATTATTATATTCTATATATATATATTTTTCTCTGCTTGTTTTAAACACACTGAATTGCATTTCTTTACAATATATTCAATATATGTAAAAGTGGTGTAAGCCAGGCATTTATGCTGCTGGAGCATTGGTTTGAATCCATCTTACTGGCTTTTTAGCAAAAATGTAATCTTTTACCACTTTCCTGTTGGTTGCATTGAAGACATGCCTAAAAAAATATCTGTTTAAAAGTAAATCAATGAGCAATATAAAAAATAATTGATTGATTGAACACACATCATGACATCTGAGAATATTCTGTCCGGAGTTGTCATAAATCTGACAACTTATATCCTTCCTGTAAACATCCTAAGAATTGAGGAGCGCACATCATGGCAGACATGGTTCTGAATTGCCTCCAAATTAAAGGCTTTTAGACTAACGTGTTAAAATGCAGTAGATTTTACCGGTCTGGAGAGGACAGAGGGTGGAAGCTTCAATCATACACTTGTCTCTGGATGTCTTTCTGCTCAATACCATGAATGTGTCTCGTATTACAACCCATTGCCTTCATGGTGAGGCACTCTTAACAGACGCACACAGAGCTCGGGTGAGAAGTACCGAGGGACAGAGGCTTTAAGGTGTCATTAGGGATGTACTGTGAAGCTGTGTCCAACGTCTCTCATTACAGCTAAGAGTGGAGTTCATCACCATGGAAACGGGTCGGTTTAAAATTGAGGTATAAGTTTAATCCGGACTCTCTGGCATCTGAGGGCCTGTTATTAGGCTAAATCCCTCCATCAAGCCCGAGTGCGTCATCAAATCCTTGAGCCGCCTTGACCTTTACTGAGGGATGTGCGAGAGAAGAGTGTTAGGAATATGATTGGTTCCCTGTGTGTAAGACAGAAGTTGGTGGAGATGTTGGTATGGAGAGATGTGCAGGTGCACTGAGAAGTATACGGGGAAGCGACAGAGTTTCTGTGCACAGTAGGAAATACTAACTTACAGCAAATTCAGTGTTTCAAAATGATTCTTCAGTTTTTAATGTCTGATGCTGGGCTGTATGATTAACTGAAATCATAACAAAATCACGACTTGAACATGTGCAGTTTCTAAACCGCAGAAAGCAGCGATATTGGCTTTTTATTTTCTTTTTACACTCAATCAAAATAATGATTTTTACAGGTGTGTCAACAGTGCTTTACTCATATTCGTATTTGTATTCTATTTATTAGGACTCGATTTTAGAATCTGTTTGCCTACTTAAAAATAATAATTCAGATTCTGTTCTATGATGGGGGGTGTGTGATTTCCCATTTTAATGGGCATATTAATAAAAACTCTAAAGATGCGCAGTCATACTAATAAATGATGAACTGATCAACAACCGGTAATTTTTTTATTTATTAGTCTACTGCAAAATTGGAAAAATAGCCTATAGAACTCAGAAGAAATGTCCTAACAAAATGATCCTTTAGGCTTTAGAAAAACGTTGCCTACAGGTTATAAACATTCACAAAACGGATCATCCCTCTTGACAAAGCAGATCGGAGACATTCACAATTGACAAAAGTGTAGTGATTAAAAATTTCTTAAAATATTTAACAGTAAAACATAAAGGTTGAGAAACATAACTACAATAGGCTTTACGCTATCCTATAAAATATATAGGCCTAAGGTGTATACAGAGTGGAAAAAATAGCACATAACGCTAAAGTGAATGCCCTACTAAAATTATCCTAATTTGCATTTTAAGCTGTAGCCTGCTCAATTTTAACGGAATTGAATTTGTAAACATTCCCAAAAGTGGATCGTCTGTATTTATTCGGTTTACATATTCAGACAAAATGCTTCCAACTATACATTACTTTGAATACTTTACTGTCTATGTTTCTTCTGGAGGAGCTGAGGCAGAGGTGCCACATACATCCCTTCTGTAACTATGACAAGAGCTCACTGAGACATGAAGAACTAACAGAGCCAATCAGATATTTGTTAGCCATAGACATGCTCTAAACCACATCAAAAGGACATGTTTATTGTTGTGTATCATATTGCAAGTCAAATCGCAATCGCAATGTCTAGAAAAAAATCACAGTATAATTTTTTGTCCGTATCGTGGAGCCCTTGTCTGACTTGGTTCGGCCTAACAAAGAATGTATCAACCCTTAAAGAAAAGGTTGGTGTATTGTTATCAACACAACAATTAAATTAGAACAGTGAAAAGTGATGTGATATCATAGCCGTGTTAAACAGTCAGATATAAAATCAGCCAATCGGCATTCAGGATTTAAAGCACCCGGCCCATTTTGCTGTATAATGCATGCTGTTGGAACACTCCAAACTGTCAAAACTGGGAATCAGCCCCGCCTCCCCTTCATGACATCACAGAGCAAGGCCCTCAGCAGCGAACTGTCATGAACTGACGAACTGTCAGAGGAATCCAGGGTCAGGTCACTGTGTGTGTGTGTGTGTGTCTGTTCGCGTGTCTGTCTGTATGCATGTGCTTGTGCGTGTACAATGAATAGCATGGGACAACAACCTGTGTGCATGTAGGCCATGCCGCACTGCTCTGGCAGAGCCATAGAAAGAGACCATTGATCAGCTGGAAGAAGGTCAGACCATGTTGGCAATGGTGACATTGTTCCATCCATGGGACAAAACGTGCACGCTCTGTAACTAAGAGATTTTTTGGGGAAACGCTTGAGGGAGAACATTTGTGAAATCAGCACTTCTTCAGAATGATAACCGCAGACAAATGTTCTAAGTTTTGCACGTGTACTGCTATGCTACTGTCAGGTCCAGATGTCCTCACTAGTATAATAACCCATGGCTAATGAGGACATTCTGTATAGTATAATAACCCATGGTAAATCATGTCTAGTGAGGACATTCTGTATAGTATAATAACCCATGGTAAATCATGACTAGTGAGGACATTCTGTATAGTATAATAACCCATGGTAAATCATGACTAGTGAGGACATTCTGTATAGTATAATAACTCATGATGATCATATCTAGTGAGGACATTCTGCATAGTATAATAACCCATGATGATCATATCTAGTGAGGACATTCTGTATAGCATAATAACCCATGGTAAATCATGACTAGTGAGGACAATCTGTATAGTATAATAACCCATGGTAAATCATGACTAGTGAGGACATTCTGTATAGTATAATAACCATGATGATCATGACTAGTGAGGACATTCTGTAGAGTATAATAACCCATGGTAAATCATGACTAGTGAGGACATTCTATATAGTATAATAACCATGATGATCATGACTAGTGAGGACATTCTGTAGAGTATAATAACCCATAGTAAATCATGACTAGTGAGGACATTCTGTAGAGTATAATAACCATGATGATCATGACTAGTGAGGACATTCTGTAGAGTATAATAACCATGATGATCATGACTAGTGAGGACATTCTGTAGAGTATAATAACCATGATGATCATGACTAGTGAGGTTATTCTGTAGAGTATAATTACCCATAGTAAATCATGACTAGTGAGGACATTCTGTATAGTATAATAACCCATGGTAAATCATGACTAGTGAGGACATTCTGTATAGTATAATAACCCATGGTAAATCATGACTAGTGAGGACATTCTGTATACTATAATAACCCATGGTAAATCATGACTAGTGAGGACATTCTGTATACTATAATAACC
>JACXGI010019220.1:0-12561 GCA_016801175.1 Esox masquinongy
CGTTGTCGCTAAGAAGGGAATCGAGCACTGTCTGTGACTCGACCGTCATTCCTTCTATACTGACAGTGCTATTGGCCCTTGGGTGTTTTTTTTTTTTTTGTATCCAAACTTTATTCAAAAATGTATTCTTTCTTACTGAGAGAAAATCTTGTTGGCAAGGAAGATGTGGTCGGACAAACATGATCCCGTCATATTGCCGTTCGTGGTATTGTCTCTCGGCGTGTTTGAGGTTGTGGCAAAGCAATCCAATTTATGTGCGCGCGGGTATGTGTGAAAGCCATTTGGATGGGGCACTTTTGAACGTACTTTGCTATTTATGTGTCTGAGATTGGTGCGATTTGAAGGCATTTCGGAAAACTATTGAATCTTAGATGCTCCACTGAAAATGTTATGGATCTCACACCACAGGGGTGTCGTGGTTAGTCAATATCATTTTCTGACCGCGAGGGGTGGCTGTCATTGGCACTGATCGTCGTTGATGCCGCTTTAAAAGGTTAATAATAATGAAATGCCAAGTGAGTTCACGCTTATTTTATGTCTGTGATGGCCCCTTTTCATCCTCCTCCTGGTTTTTGTGATGCCCAAAATTGCAATTGATGGTTGTTCCTCGTCACAGCGACTCCCAGCTGTTAAGCCACTTTGCTTCCTATCACACTACTCACTTGAACCAGGACGTTTTACCCAAACCTAGGTAGGGGATCTCTGGCTGACCAACACGGCTGACATGGCCAGTGCCCGACCCACCGCAGAGTTACTGGAGCTCGGCAATTTGAGGCAACCGTGTCCAAAATCCTACGGCCAAAAAATCCTTACCACCCATTGCAGTTGATGCTGAGCTAGTTCCTCTAAAAGTATCCCAGGGACGGTATTCATTTGATTGCGATGACGCAGCTGTGTTGTTAACCGTTATCCAGCTTGAATGTTCTCTCTCAAATCAACAACAAGACACGAATGAATAGTTCAAAACGTCTTTCCAGTACAAAGCAAAAAAAATAAAATAAAAAATTGACCTTTTCTGCTCGCTCGGCTTCACTAGCCTCTCATCGAAAATCCAACAGCTTGTGGGCTATCTTGGGTTGGTTATGAAAATCTTTAAATCAGTTGCCTACTCCACATTTTGATTTGTTACCAAGCCAGGTACCACCAACCATAGAATTTGAAAAAATGGTGTAGTGAATTACTCTATAATGACTTATAGTCATTATAGACCCCTGCTGCCAAACAGAATAATCACTCCCTGACTTTCCATTGTCTGACGCTGCAGATCATTCAATGGCTTGTTGTCCCCAACTCAAAAAAGGCGTGATGTTATTCATCTGGAATCCCCTCTTTGCTGTGGACGGTGAATAACTGCCACCGCTTTCCCCAGCTTTCATTCACCTCCATACGCATTTTAAAAGAACTGAGAGGGCAGAGAAGGAGGTGAGAAAAAAAGAGGAGACAGAAAGGGGGGGGAGTGAGGGAGAGAGAGAGAGAGAGAGTGAGAGAAAGAGAGTGAGAGAGAGAGAGATAGAGAGAGAGAGAGAGAGAGCGCACCACTGACGCTACAAGGCTGTATACGGCACTGGAGTCTGAAAGACTTTTCAAATTGCAAATTGGTGCAACATATGCTTGTAATTTGGCAGCTTAGAACCGGTATAAAGCTGCAGATTGATGATTGAGTGGTTCGCATCAGCCAATGGCTGCATCCCGATTAGGTGCCCTATTTACTAGAAAGTGGCTAACGAGGCTCTGGTCAGCAGTGGTTCACCACAGAGTGCTTAGGGGAAGATTTGGGACTCGAGCAAAGCGTTATCTCCTCTCTAGCCGCAGTACATTCCTTTCAGGTCGGCATAATAACACTGAGCTGCTTTGGCCACTCTACTCCTCCTCTTTCCCCTCTCCTCCTTTCCTCTCCTCTCCTCCTACTCTCTCTTTCTGTCCAAGAGTGTTGTGGAAACAGGGTTCCAATAATGGGTTCTCCTGACTGTCCAGATGGTCCTTTGATCTTGTTTTCTTTGAGAACCTGCCTACTGTCTCGATGTCAGAGTGCGTCCGACCCTTTATAGGCCGTTGTTCTGTCTCCTCTCCCCTCATCCGCTTCCCAAATGGCACCCAAATCCGTTTGAAGTGCACTACAATACGAACCGGAGGTCGTCAAATAAAGCGTACTAGGGGCCACTGTCGTCGGCGCGACACCACTGCCTTGGCTGCGCCCCAGTCTGCGTGTGGCCGGGAGTCCCAAAGTGACGGTGGGACTTCCTCTGGTGGTTCAGAATCCTGGAAACGGACAAAGGTCGAAATTCTAAGGAGCGTAATGTTGCTCGGGAACACCCGTCCTTCTCCAGCCCTCCAGTCTAACTAAGCTTAAAGTCCAAGATATTTTCTACTGGAGTTGTAGATCATACCTGGACGTATAATAAATTGTTGTGTGTGTCTTTATTATTTTTATATGACTCCTTAATGTCTTATTATTACCTTGAGCCTCCTTTGCCCGTAAAAGTCTCAGTCTGATTGATGTTTCCTGAGCCCAACCCCTTACCCAGGCATTGGTCAATTTAAATCAGCCTCGTGACATTGGCCATAAGTACCATCCTCTTCCAACAGGCTGGAATTCCAGGATACCGTTTGTCCCAGCTCCTTCCCAACTAAAAGTCCATTTCCAAGTGTTATTTTGACCTCGGTATGGAAGTAACATTTTGACTGCACTGGGTCTTTAAAAGCTTTTTCATGTTTACTGTTTTCTTCTCATGGTCTGGTCTGATCAGTAATGCAATAATATTTAAAGGGCTGTTATGTTTAAGCAGTATACGGACATACATATCCATATTATAACCGTATAAGTACTGTGAATGCTGAATTCGAATTGCCTGATAGCCGTGGTATATAAGACCGGGTATGACATTACATCCCGTTTTCTTCCTCTATTATGGTAATATTATAAACCAGGTACTTCAGATCTTGAATGCTGATTGGTTGATAGCTGTGGTATATGAGACTGGGTACCACAGGTATGACATCACATCCCGTTTTACTCCTCTATTATGGTAATATTATAAACCAGGTACTTCAGATCTTGAATGCTGATTGGTTGATAGCCATGGTATATGAGACCGTGTACCACTGGTATGACATCACATCCCCTTTTGCTGCCCTAATCGCATTGGCAAACAAGTTTATAATGGCAACAAGGCATCTCAGTGGTGTGTGCTACATGGCAAATACATGCACATTATTGCTTGATAACACGGCTAAAGGCAGTTAAAGCAGAACATCACAAAGGCCTGAGATGCTTATATGAACCAGTTACCAAGACAACCCAAAAAGCAAACCAGTTGTTTTGCTTCACACCTGTGAAACTCTACGTCTGATATAGCAGCAACCTGGATCCAAACTGCCCTGTGCTTTATTATAACAGTATGAACATCTTGTTGTCTCTACATTTGGATTTCACGGCTCCAGCACTCGCCTAGAAAACCACTTCAACAGTTGCTAAGTGGACCAACCTGGACGATTAAAAAGAAATTGAATTGTTGAGAGACAATGTTATGGAAAAAAAGAACAAAACACACCGACTAGCAACAATTTGGGAATTAGTTTGTCAACGACACTACTACATGACAAAAGGCTAGGACCACAACCGGGTCAGGATGCTGAGCTAGGACAAGAACCGGATGCTGAGCTAGGACCACAACCTGGTCAAGGCACTGAGCTAGGACCACAACCGGGTCAGGACGCTGAGCTAGGACCACAACCGGGTCAGGAAGCTGAGCTAGGACCACAACCGGGTCAGGAAGCTGAGCTAGGTCCACAACCGGGTCAGGACACTGAGCTAGGACCACAACTGGATCAGAACACTGAGCTAGCTCCACAACCTGGTCAGGACACTGAGCTAGGACCACAACCGGGTCAGGACGCTGAGCTAGGACCACAGCCGGGTCAGGAAGCTGAGCTAGGACCACAACCGGGTCAGAACGCTGAGCTAGGACAACAACCGGGTCAGAACGCTGAGCTAGGAACACAACTGGGTCAGGAAGCTGAGCTAGGACCACAACCATGCATTTTTACAGGGAGATGAGATGAGGCACTATTCTGAGTGTTTCATTTCTGGGAACTGCGAAGGGACTTTAAACTAGGCTACAGGAACCTGCATGGGAATGACACAGCACAATGGTATGGATTACCAGCTGGCTCCTCTAGCTCCCTAATATGATCCGTCTTTGTCCCAAATGGAAGCCTACTCCTTCCAAAGTACTCTGCTTTCTACTGGAGATCTACAGGCCCCTGGTCAAAAGTAGTGCCCTACCGAGGGGGACGGGGTGCTGTTTAGGAGTCAGGCTGAGCATATAAGTGTATGAGGGAAGGAAGATGTTTCTGAGGGATTAGGGATCGGGCTCTGCCTTAACTGAGCTAATTTACATTCACATGCAGCATCAGATATCTCCACTATGCTACTCAAGGAGATAAAAATGATCCTCTTTGACTTTGATCACATGTACAACACTTGTCTTTCTACTTAAACAAATAATCCTGTAGGAAAAATTGTAAGTCTATGTATAATTTATTTACTGAGGTTCTATTCGTGATACAGAGGTGTTCGATGCGGACAGTTTTGTAAGTTGCTCACTATTTGTACCATACTAGTTAAGATGTTTTTTCTATCAATAATACTGTACTAAGATCCTGTTTATAATAACAATACTATACTGAATAAACCCCTGTTTTTACAAATACTGCTATCCTACCTAAACTCCTGTTTCTGCTCATACAACTATTGTAGCAGGGACAGTGATCTCTGTGACGTTTTAGTTAACTGTTCCTTTAATTTCACTTCCTTTAAGTGCCGTTGCGTCTGGAGATCACTCTGTGTCAGTCCTCAGGGGAGCTGACTATCCTTATACAGGGTTTAAAGCACTAATAAATGTTACAACCACATCTAGAGATGACATATTTATGCTCGGGGCACCCCTGCTGCCAAACATTTTAAATACCTTCCTTTGTCCTTTAGATCACTGCCAAAAAGTGAAGTCAGCGGTGAAACTCTCACCTACAGCATGTGAGCGTTGGTGGAAATCTTAGATATTCCCATGGATGGTTAGTCATGTTGCATCATAAATGCAGGGGTTAAAAAACTATATTCATGACTTTAAGGCTGACTTCAAAATCGGCAGAACAATGGCTTCAAACTTTACGACTTATCAATAAGTATAAGTCATACCGCGTCCTTACAAAAAATGTTTATATCAATAACTTATGTGTCTACATAATGCCTTTTCTTACCGAGATCAATAGCTTTTCTTAGCAAGCTCTAAAGAATCCTGCGAAAATGACATGCAAATAGTTGCATAGGAGTGAATGACTAGCAGTCAGCTATCCCGGACACAATAGTGGTATCTGGAGTCCCTACCCTGGACTCTAAAGCAGTTTGTTGACAGGGGGAGTAATTTATGAACCACCAAATAAACACCCCATGTCTGCATTGAAATGAAGACTGAGGTGGAGTTTGAAAGTTTTTCAGGCCCCAATAGGGCTGACATTGAATTATGGTTTGGCAACTGGCTCCTTGACAGTGATTATGATGGATAATGTTGTTTATGATAAACTATGATAATGTGGATCCTATGAATGAAATATGCATTTGTTTTCTGTTTATTATTTTAAGCACACATTTAAAATCAATAGTGAAAATGAAATGGATAATTGTTTGGGGAAAAAATAATATGACCTCCTGTCTTACCTAGTATCACCTCCTGCCTCACCTAGTATCACCTCCAGCCTCACCTAGTATCACCTCCAACCTCACCTAGTATCACCTCCTATCTCATCTCGTAATACCTCCTACCTCACCTAGTATCACCTCCTTCCTCTTCTAGCATCACCTCATACCTCACCTAATATCACCTACCTCTCCAAGCATCACCTCCTGTATCACCTAGTATCACCTCCTACCTCACCTAGTATCACCTCCTACTGCATCTAGCAACACCTCCAACTTCATCTAGCATCATCTTCTACCTCTCCTAGTATCACCTACCTCATCGAGCATCACCTCCTGTTTCACCTAGTGTAACCTACAACCTCATCTAGTATCACCTCATACCGCATCTAGCATCACATCCAACCTCATCTAGCATCACCTCCTACATCACCTAGTATCACCTCCTACCGCATCTAACATCACATCCAACCTCATCTAGCATCACCTCCTACATCACCTAGTATCACCTACCTCGCCTAGTATAACCTACCTCACCGAGTATCACCTCCTGTCTCACCTAGTATCACCTCCAACCATATCTATCATCACCTCCTACCTTGCCTAGTATCACCTCCTACCTCACCTAGTATCACCTCCTACCTCATCTAGCATCACGTCCTACCTCACCTTGAATCACCTCCTACCTCATCAAGAGTCACCTCCCAACTCACCTAGTGTCACCTCCTACCTCACCTAGCATCACCTACCTCGCCTAGTATCACCTACCTCACTGAGCATCACCTCCTGTCTCACCTAGTATCACCTCCAACCATATCTATCATCACCTCCTATCTCACCTAGTATCACCTCCTACCTCATTTAGTATCACCTCCTAGCTCATCTAGCATCACCTCCCATCTTACCTAGTATCATGGAGAAACAAGATATTTTCTGTATGCACAAAAAGCTTGACATCAGTTGACATCAAGGGAAAAAACTAACATCTGTACCATTTGGGCCCAATGGACTAATATTGGAAAAGGTTGGAACGTACGATTATATATCTTGAATCCAGATGTCTGTAAAGGCATTGAAGCAAACCTACTCAATAATCCGATTATAAGATATTATCTAATGAATTCAAATTCAGGTCAATTAGAGATTGGGGATGCTTACACACACAACCCACAACTGGACAAATCTATAACCCCTCCCCACATATACACACAACCCTCAACTGGACAAATATATAACTACTCCCCACATACACACACGCAACCCTCAATTGGACAATTCTTGCACCTTATATATTTTTTTGTATATTTTTTTTGTAATTTGTTAATGCTGAGTCTACTGTTTTTATGCTCAGTCCACAGATCTCATTTGTTTTTATTTCTTTTGTACAAAATTGCTGCACTAACAGACCAGAACAAATTCCTAGTTTGTTGTGAAACTTACTTGGCAATAAAACTCTTTCTGATTCTGATTAGACAAGTAAAATTAAGATGTTAGCTACTTTTGGTATTCTAATGCCCTTTTCCAT
The DNA here is from genome assembly GCA_016801175.1 of Esox masquinongy. Classification (NCBI taxonomy): domain Eukaryota; kingdom Metazoa; phylum Chordata; class Actinopteri; order Esociformes; family Esocidae; genus Esox; species Esox masquinongy. Next base: position 7,221 of record JACXGI010019220.1, read on the forward strand.
GTCTATGTTATAATCATTTTGTTTATATTAATACTTGGATTTTTTGACAAATTATGAGGAAAAAACTGTGGCGAAAACGATTTGTGTAGTCCCGACATTGAATCGTACTCAAGCCGAATGGGCAGAAACGTATTTGCTTGTGACCTACACCACATTTTGTGTTTATGTGTGTGTGCGCGTGTCAGTGCGTGTGTTCTTATATGCTCTCATCAGTTCATCATTACTCAGCCAGGTTAGTCCACTCAGCAACTGTCATCACTGTTTTCCAGGGAGTCGCAAAGCCATAAAGTACCAGCATAGACATCAGGACTTTTACACTGTCATCGTAAAGTACTGGTGGTTTAGGTCCTGCATGCTGATTGGCTGAAAGCTGTTCGCGTTGCGCTGGTAACCCGTTTATAACAGTGATAAGTCACCTCAGGGTATTGGGATGTCCTGCCTAAGAACAGCCATGTGCCGTAGTATTGAACAAGTACTTTACCAGCACACAACCTGGTCTTACTGCCTAAATACAGCAACCTATAAATTATTAATACATTTCTTCCAGTTCAGTCACTAGAGAACCTTGTATGGATGCAAATGTACATTATTTTTTTGGGGCCTTTAATGAGTGTAGTCAAGCGTGAATTTCCTATTCATATTCAAAAGATTAACACACACACACAGTGATTAATTAGACGTAAAGTGATGATTTTAAAAATCCAATAAAATTCTGCATGTGTACTTTAATGGTAGACTCAGCTAAATCACAGAGATGCAAAAAACAAACTGTCAAAGTGGCTCGATATCCACAACAATCAAGAGCTATGAACTGCAGTGGTCAACTTGGCCTCTGCTTTGGTCCGTTGGTAACCATGCTGGGACAGCATGAAGTAAACCTGTACATGGAGGCGTATAGTGTGTTTGACTGAGTAAGAGGGAAGTTTGGTTTCCCACTTATCTGAGGTGCTGTTCATGGCAACATAGTTTTTCTAAGTTCAGCTTTAAGACTCTTACAAGCTGGGATGGTTGGAGAACAAGGATGTTAAAGATGCGGTCTGGGACTTTGATGATTAACAAAATAGTTTTTTGAGCGTCCCATTTGGGAGGACAGAAATTACTGAATCAAATTGATATGGCTTCGGTAATTCCTCTGATTGGGATGAGAAGATAGTTGTTCCGGCTGGTTTAGCGGGAGAACTTTTACTAAGCAGGTTGGATCTTTTCGGAGGAAGATTCTTTGTCTCGCCTAAGGTCGATGGCGTTCAGTCCAGACCTGTATCAATCCAGCATTAGCTGTACATACCTTTTTTCCAACAATAGCTTTGAAGACCAAGTTATCAGGGTTAGTTTGTCCTATCAGTGTTAGTTTGTTCCAAGATCAACTATAATTCTGGCGTTGATTGCTTTCCAGTAACCTCACGTTCTCCTGGAACACCGGGCAGTCGGTCGGCCTGAAATCATGTGAGTTCAAAGAGCGTGTCTCTCCCCATCCTTCCATGTTGAAGTACATTAGACCCATAGTCAATCTGAAAAATAGTCATAATAGTCTAAGGCCATAAAAGTCTAAAGCCGTAATAACTCACTGTTCTGGACTGGCCTCAGACTGCAGGGAAACTCACTGTTCTAGACTGGTCTCAGACTGCAGGGAAACTCACTGTTCTGGACACGCTTCAGACTGCCCTGCATTTGCATGTACATTCTCAGCTTTATTGTTGAGGTGATGCTACAGGTTCTGCCTACAATACAGCACTCTGGTACCCTGCAAACCACCATTTATTCTGTTTCACACCCCAAGTTAAATGTAATGGAATCTGTCACCCATGTCTTTCATTAGTGCTGTTCAGATAATTACTGGTGTTTGACATGAATGTTGTGTCAAACTCATAACCAGAGAAAGGGTAGTATGAGAGACATGTGCGATTCACAAACGTTAATTTGTACGAGGAAGCTATTTTTATGTTGATAGTGATGTATTCTCCAGTGCACCAAACGCACCAGAAACTGTTGGTGTGGGAGGAAGCCAGCGGGAGGTTTTTGTTCTGGAAGTGGGCTGATCATTTGACATCTGCAGGAAGCAGGCCTTTGCCTTTAAGGAGATGAGATACTAGCTTATCTTGTCGTGTGTGAGTGGCCTCGGCTATCAGTGGAGGCTTGCAGTGCTGCTGTCCAGCAACCTGGAATATATACACAGGCTGTCTTTGCATGGCCTTTAGAAAGCAGGCCTACATAGGACCAGAGCAGGGGTGCTAGCAAGGCAGTTTTCTGTGTCAGAGGTCATGGGCAGCCTCGCTCTGAGAAGATGCTAGCTCTGTTCAGACGGGTGGAAGCCTGATTACATTTGTAATGTCTGACTTATTTTAGAATGTAATAAAAATGCAATGTGTGTGTGTGTATGTGTGTGTGTGTGTGTGTGTGTGTGCCTGTGCTTGTGCATGTGTGTGTGTGTGTGTGTGTGTGTTTGTGTATGTGTGTGAATGTGTGCTCATGTGGCAACCCACCCCTGTCTAGATAATGCACCCAGATGCCTTTAGAACTTTCATTGCCATGCCTCACCATTCATTACAGGCAATTACCATTTAGCGGGCTTCACATGACATTGACATGACACTTCGATCCGGAGAGACTTATATGGGCAATTGTGTACTTTGTTTTTCGGAACACATCTTTCTTTACGATATTTCTTCGGGTTAGGGGCAGGGCTGAATTCCTAATCAACTAAAGCTTAGGGCCATCAGTTTGCGGGCTTAGTTAGGATCTCAACTTGCTGTCAACAGTGCAGAAACATTCTGCACACCAGGTGCAGAATGTGCATCAGCTGTTCTTTTAACTCCAGGGGTCCCTATTGTTTTTGTCAGATTTCCTCCATCAGATGTCGTCGTGCAGCATTGAGTTGCAGAGGCAGCAGTAGAGTTCCGTTGGGTGCATGCATTGGATTCATCCAGCATTTGCATTAAATTGTATGCAGGCAGCAGCTTGGCTGTATAGTAGTAATAGTAATGATAGTAATATAGTGACACTTGTAGTAATGCTAGTTTTTTTTTGTTGCACTCATGCCCAGATGATGGATGGAGGCTCTAGGAGCGATTGTGATGTTACTCTTACAATCAATTCCATGAGATCTTCAGTGGGTCAGGACTCCCGTTTTATGTCCTACACAGGGCATTGTCCCCAATCACTGCCCTTGGGGCTTTGGGATGTCCTCGGGCCAGACAACAGAGTGCCCCCTATTGGCCCTCCAACACCACTTCCAGCAGCGTTTGGTCTCCCATCCACGGACCGACCATGGCTGACCCTGTTTAGCTTCAGAGGCCGGCAGTGGGATTCAGGCTACTATGCTGCCGACACACGGCATGCGGACCGCCCCGGAGACTGGCGTCGTGGGCTGTCAGTCAAAGTGGACTTTTTTGCGGTTTTACTGACAGCTAACATAGGTCATGCTACACCATGATTGGAAACGACTCCGCAGTGCATCTTCTACACGTAGCCCCCTGGCGCATCATTAGGACGGCCTCCCAGCGTAATCTCTGCTGCTGCAGTTGTGCACGGAGACGGCATTGTCTTCGCTGATTGAGTCTGTGTGTGTGTTTGTGTGTGTGTTTGTCTGTCTCCTTGGAGAGCGGCGTTGTCAGGACAGCTGTCAGGGAACAGTGCATGGCTCTGGCCCGTTTAACGACGTGTTCCCTGGGCTCTGCCATTAGGCGGTCACTAATCACACCGGGCTGGGCTCTGTCTGGGCCTGAATCTCTAATGGCACCCTATTCTCTTTATTTGCTGTTGACCCGGGGTCACTGGTCATAGCAGTGTTTTGCCATTTTGGACAAAGCCGGCCTGGCTGTCTGTCTGCCTGCCGTTTGCCTGCCATTTGCCTGCCTGTGTGCTTGTCTGTCTGTCTGTCTGTTTACCTGTCTCTGCCTGCCTGTCTTTCTGTTTGCCTGTCTGCCTGCGTGTCTGGCTGGCTGGCTGGCTCTCTGTGTGTTTTTCTATCTGTCTTTCTGTCTTTGTGTCTGTCTGTCTGTCTGTCTGCGTGTCTGTGTATCTATGTCTTTGTCTGTCTGTCTGCGTGTACGTGTATCTGTGTCTTTGTCTGTCTGTCTTTGTGTCTGTGTATCTGTGTGTTTGTCTGTCTGTCTTCGTGTCTGTGTATCTGTGTGTTTGTCTGTCTGTCTTTGTGTCTATGCGTCTGTGGGTTTTTCTGTCTTTGTCTGTGTATCTGTTTGTTTGTCTGTCTGTCTGTCTGTCTGTTATTGTGCCTGTCTCTCTGTGTATTTTTCTGTCTGTCTTTGTCTCTCTGAATCACAGGGCTGTTGATTAGCCATGCTGAATAGTTACTGCCCACCCCTCATTTTTTCTCTCTTCCCCATCTCTTCCTCTGGCCGGCCCTCCCTCTCTCTGTCTCTCTCTCTCTGGAGTGGAGGTATAGTGAGAAGTGTATTCTTGGCCAGGGTTTTGGCTTGTAGTCCTCAATAGCCCCTGTCTTTACCCAGATAAGCAGTTAGGCACTTGCACGGTCCCCTGTTTGTCAAGGAGGGGATGGTTTGGTCCTACCTCAGTTCTAACCATTTGCATTCCAAATTGCACCCTATTCCTTATCAGTGCACTACTTACGACTGGGACCGAGAGAGCTCAGGTACAAAGTAATGCGCTATGCAGTGAATTGGGTGCCATTTGGTACACAGCTTATCCTGTGGAGGTCTTTGGCTTTAGCACCAGTGCAACCCTGTGATCACTGACTACTGTCAAGAGGATTCCTGGATGTTCTCTCTGGCACAGTACTGTTGCCTGGCGTGGTACCTGAAGAATATACATGTTCTTCATTCTGAGGGCACTTCTACAACACTGCTGGATATATTTCAACATGGTCCTTAGGAGTTGTGACACTCCAGGTGTTTTTAGAATCGTCTTTTCTCCCATTTTTATTCTACTGTACGCTCTCAGTGACATTGTAACAAAAGCTTTCAGATGCCGTTCCTTCTTGTCGATCAGACAATTGCAATTGTCTGATCGACACAGTTGTATCATGTTACGCTTTAAGCTGGATAGAAACGCAAAGCTTATTTCTCTTGATTGTTGTGCACAAACTGGTTTACGTCCATGTTATTGAGCATTTTTCCTTTGCCCGGATAATCCGTACATTTGACAGTTTTGGCATATTAAGGCCATTGATCATTACACAGTCGCAAATTGTCCTAGGGACAATAAAAGGCCACTACTGCTGTACAATAAAATGTGCAGTTTTATCACACATCACAATGCCACAGATTTTGTGCGAGCCTGCAACTGGTATAACTGACTGCAGATGCCAGAGAATTAAATGTACTATTCTCTGCTAAAAAGTGTAAAGAATGTATATGTCCACATC
>JACXGI010019221.1:0-12354 GCA_016801175.1 Esox masquinongy
GGGGGGGGGTTAATGGGGGTGAGGGGGCGGGGGGAGGGCGGGCAGTGAGGGAGGAACTGGGTAAGGGAGGAACTGGGTGAGGGAGGGAGGGAGGGAGAAGAAAAGTGAAAATCCATTTTGAAACCCATTTTCAATTAGGGTCCACAAGCTGTTATCACAGGTGTCGCAGAATGGGGGCCCCCGTAAGTGAAAATGTCTCCTATCCGTTTCTGAAATGAAACCTTATCTGGGCGGCACAAAGATGGCCGGGGACAGCGTATCTGTAAATTACTTTCCATCCCCGTTGTTAACCGGGAACTTTATTTCTGTCAGATGACATCCCCCTTCTATTTACCGTTGATCATTTAAATGGCCTGCCTAAAAAGAAGGTGGCCTCTCGCTCTTTCTTCTTCTTCTGTATCTCTCCCTCTCCTCTTTCTCAAAAGGTTTTTTATGTTTTCAAAGCAGTCAACAGCTCCTTTTCACTCTTAAACACTTTTGCCACACTCTCGGTTTTGGGTTAAGGATTTCACTGGTAACCTACTAAGCTGAAAATTCCTTGCTTTTTAAGGCTCACCTTTTGGGCCTCTGAGATTCCTGCTCTTCCAAGCGTGACCACTACAAGGTCTCAAGTCTTCCCTTCGTAAAACTGTTAGGTTCACAGAGACTCTGCTACTTTAGGGGCAGCATTCCACAACAATTTCAGAAACTATCTGGCTAACACGTAAGAATCTCTTTTCGTTTATGTTTCTCCCAAATTGTTTCTCTTCACATCCCTCACTTCTTCTCTCTTTCTCTCTTTGTCCCTGTCTTTTGCTATAACAGCAGCATCCACATAAAGAAATCCAACAAACCGACCAAGCAAAACTATCTTCTTCTCTTTTTTCCCCCTTCTCTTTTTAATCAATAGACCAAGACCTTTCCCTCCTTTTTTTCCCTCCTTTCTTTTCTCTTTTTTCTATTTGCAAATTATCCCATGACGACAGGATTTATTCAGCCAAAGAGCATGGATATCTTTTTTTTTTTTTGGAGAGCCCGGGGAAGCAACAAAAGAATCAGGAGACTTTGTGGTCCACCTGCCTGGAGAATGATGAGGGTGAGGGGGAGGTCTCCCCCCTGCCCCTCCTAAAGAACACCAATCACAGCATTGTAGTGACCCAGTCGGCCCTTTTGAGCTGTCAGGCCAGGGGAGCAGGCGAGGAGATGAATGGCACACAGGATGAAGCCACCATTTAGCCAACCATGTGGGAACGCTAGCTCGCTATCTCCCCCTCCGAGACGCCATCGTTGCAGCGCAGAGCAAGCTCAATGAACTACAGATGAAACTTGTAGAGAAGATGAGGCAAACATTGGAGTTCACTTCGACAGTAGGAGGATATCAAAAAGTTACAGAGAAAAAAAATCTAAGAAAAAAGAAAGACAAAAAGGAAAACTTTGGGCATTTTTTTCCACTGATTTGTATTGAGTTAGGGAACACCCCAGGACATTTGTACACGCACTGTCATTTGCTATATGTGTACAAAGACACCCTAGGGTTTTCACTGAATATAAGTACTACATTTTTATCATGATTACAAACCACAACTAATTGACTGGTATTATCTAAACAGATCTATAGAACCAAAACTTTCTAATCTTTAGAAAGAATGTATCTTTGTTCTTCATGTTCTGAATTGGATTTAGGAGAGGGGATTGTTACATCACTACGTTAATTCCTGACAGAAATAATTTAAAATGACATTTTAGTCATCAAATGAAATTATCATCCAGGACTTGGCAACATTTGAATCCGGTTAATCTTGAAACCGAGTGGACATTGACTCAAAGCCTACCGGACAAGTTCCAATAAATGATGTACATTACGCTTTAATCACCAACAAAACCAAAAGAGTCAATCATGCTGTAATTCTAGCGTAACACCAAAAGCTAAACACATCATAAGCAAATCAATGCCTTTATTTATTTTCCCATTTCTCCAGCATTTCCTTTTTCAGTTGTAATTGTAGCATGCTGTGGCGGAGGAGTGGCCTACAGGGTTTCCACTGCCTGGGTTCAGGGGCTCTACTCTACAGCATGACAGGGTCAAAATTTGCCTGGTCCTTCCTGAGAAGAACCAGCCACTGGGGTCTCACAGCTGCTCAGAGTTACCTTTGTTTGTGTGGGTAGTGTTCGGGACAGTGTGTCTGCATGGGTCAAAGTTGAGGGGGTGTAAGGTTACACCTGGTAAGAGGTTATGAGTTCTGGGGCCACTAAGGGAATTAACTGTCAAAGAATGTGTAAACTATCTTATGGTTCTCTGAGAGCAATGAGGATGTTGAAAAGCGTTTATTTTCTGTCAATGGATAAGTTAACCTATCTTCTTCTCTTTCAAGAAGATAGGTTAACTTAGTGTAAACTATCTTATGGTCCTCTATTTTTCTCTATTTCTATCGATCTGTCAATCTTTCTCTCCGAACTCATAAGCCTCTCCTCTTTCTCACGTTCTCTTGCTTTCTCGTGCTCTCACCAATGACTTTGGATTAGAATAGTATTTCCGTGTTTATTTATATCCTTTCCTATACCCAGGTATCGCTAGATTGTGGTTGACTCAGTTTACATCAGTTTTCTTGACAAATGTTATGTTCTTTGTTAGGTGTAATTACCAGGGCATTTACAATGAACAATCCGCAGGCAACCAAGCCAAATTACATCCATACCTTTTCCACAGTGTAAAACTTTTCGTTTTCTCTTGCTCTCTCTTTAATTAATGAAAGCGCATCGGCCATCTGTGAATGAAAAAGACGGAGTGCGTTCCCAAGATGCATCAGGATGCATTCCTCTCCGCACACCGCCCGACCCCACTCAACTTCTCGCATATGGAGAAGGGAAATAGAGAGACAGAGAGACTGGAGGTGGGCGGGGGGGTCTCTAAGCCATTAACCCTCTCATGAAGTGTTTGAAGTCTCCCGTCACGGACCTGGAACGATAACATTTGACATCCTACAAATCAGGAGGTAACCCAGGGCGACAGAGTGCTCTGTGTCTCCTTTTCCCTGCCTCCTTTTCTCCACCTCCATACTCCCCTAAAACCCCTCGATCCCCGTCGATCCTGTCGCCCCTCCTTCCCAAAACCCCGCACTCTTACAACTCAGGCTAATGAGCACAGCTGCAACTTAAGTCATGGTCATTTCTCCTTCGGATTTGTTATGACTTTAGTCTGGCAGTCTCAGTCACTCCTGGATAAAATGTTATTCTGTTATCTAATATTCTTCAGTTTTGCAGCTGTGCCGCCAAAGGAGTGAGAGATAAAAATCTAGAGTCAAAATCCACTTCTCTTTTGGCGTGCGTTAAAGATGTTTAAATGCAATGTGTTGGAGATTAATTAAACAAGGGCACGTTCTTGTTTTGGATTTCACACACTGACATCCCACATGGGGTCGGTAAGAACGGACCATGAAGATTGAACACACTCGCTGGTGCACATTGAACGGACCATGAAGATTGAACACACTCGCTGGTGCACATTGAACGGACCATGAAGAACGGACCATGAAGATTGAATACACTCGCTGGTGCACATTGCGCTGGATAACAATTTGTGCTAAATAACTTCAGTTTCACCAAAACGATTTCAGAAAACCTAGGTACAGATAGGGTCCGTGCATCTTGCATCCCCCCCGAACAGCATTGTGAAAGAGAAAACACAACTTTGTGACTGAACCATTCAGCCAGTTGACTCACCGTTGAGGCCAGGGCCAAAAACAGTGATGGGAGAGATGGAAGGAACTGGAAAAGGAAGAGGACCAGACAGAGGGCAAGAGAAGTTAACAAAGGGTTCAGGAAGTTGCAAGTATGAGCCTTACCATTGGACGTTGTGCTCGAGGCCACGGCCTTCTCGCTGACGTCGGCACGCGCCGACGAACCCTTGGTCGCCACGATTGTCTCCACCCTCTTTTTCTTCTCAGCTGCAGAACTGGCCTGGGACTGGGTTTCCATGGCGACTGCTCAGCATTCCTCAGCACCTCATGGAGACGAGACACCTGATGGGGGAAAAGACGCAGAAGAAGGGGCAGGTAATTAAAGTCTGATTGTAGAACACAATCAGTTCACATTGTGTCCTCACAGATCTGGACAGAAACAGACTCCCCCAACATTCTCTCCTACCCTGCAAACAAAAAGGTATTGCAAGGACATCCTAGCAACATCTGAAGGTTAGATCTCAGGGCTTAAACTGATAGGCGTCATTGAATTGCTCAAAACGGTTGATGGTGTCACACTTTTTAGCAATCATAAAGGTGCTATAGAAACAGTCTGTACTGAATTAGCGGCATGAAATCTAAATACCTTGAAAAAAAATACAATCCCATGACACTAACACTTCATGTACGGTGACCTCTGACCTTTATGCCATAAGGAAGTCCTTCTAGCCAATCCCCTTTTATCCGCAGCAAAAGAAAGGGTCATGGGTCAATCCACTGGCTTCTCCATGTTTATTTTCTCTCATAATTGTTATGTTTGATCTTCCCACTGCCCCCTCAATGCACCCAGCTGGCCTTAATGCGTGACTCTGGCATAATTTTGTTAACTATCGCAAAATTCCCAGGTTTTCCACAAATCCTGGTATAAGTAGAAAATCTGGTCACTCATAACCTTAAATCTTTAACCTAAGATTTCTGTAAAACCTTTGAACTTGGGGCAACAACCCTAGAAATGAAATAACTAGTAAATCTAACATATTTTTGAACCATGAAAGAACCAATGGAAATAAGTTTTACAGATTTTATTTCGAAGCATATAGGTAAAAGTAGTTGTACAATAGAGTTTTCGTATATCTAACCTAAAATAAGTTATATCTATTATGGATGTTAAGGTCGGGGATAAGTATGTACTAAGAATTCCACATCTTTCAGGCAGAGAGGAGAAACCTTCTGGGGATACTACATAGAAAGAAATATTTACAAGCACCAAAATGAAGGCTTGTCAGGGGGTCCTTCTGGGAATATATGGTGCAGGGCAGTCTTTCCTTCTCTGAAAGAATAACTATTGTTTTGGTTAATACTGTTTTAAAGAACCTATCTGGGTTTGATACATACATTTTTGGACATGAATCCCAGTTTTAAGAGGCACAGACAACTTTCTGTCTGTAGCAGAAGAATCTTTCAGTTCAGTTCAGAACCACAATTTATTTCAAGTCTATCATAAAACCAGGCCATAGAGATAGCAACCCAGCATGGCGCTAAACAAGATGCTTAAACATTTGCTCATTTATATCCATTGCAAGTCTTTCATTTAGACCCTCACAACATGTCAAAAGTCTTAGATAATTGCTGGGAAATATTTAGCCTGTGCAAATTACTAAGTTCAAATAAAGCATGTAATTACCTAGCAATACTATTTAATTGTCTTTTAACCGACAAAACCTACTGGGTTTGGAAAAGAGGAGTCAATGAGGAGGACTGAAATACACGTAACTGCTGTTGAACCTGAAGGAGAAAGGGGTGGGGCTACCAAAGCAGGAGAGATGCTGCTGAGGGGGTTGAGTGACTTCAGACAAACACAGGGTGCTTTGTTTTTTTCCAGTTCATTCTGTATCGGCAATAACATCTGTAAGCAATCGTGGCATTACCAAAAAAAAAAAACAACTCACACGGCAAAATTACTCCCCGACCAATCAAAAGGGAATTAAAAGAGAGCTCTTCCTGTAATCACTCCCACATCATGTACACCATGTCACTCCAGATCTTAGGTCTCTCTTTCTACAACTGATCTCAAATCGCTAGTATGCCATGTTATAATAGCGTTTTAGTTGGGCTGTTTATCTTTTTTCCTGTTTGTGGAGATCAGTACGAATGTGTGTACTTGTTTGGTCTAAAAACAACATCATCCCAGTCCCCGGAAGAAAAAAACTATTTTAGGCTTAGGTTGAATATAAAACATATAATTGGAGTTATGGTTGGAATTAGGGTTATGTTTGGGGGTTAGGTTAAAGGCTATGGATTATGGGTAATAGGATTTTGAATGCAAACCATTTTTAAGTCCCCACAAGGATAGTAAGGCGTAAATGTGTATGCATGTGCAATAGAACAAGTTCCAGAGCTCTATCGATTCAGGTCTGGGTCGAGACAGAACAGCAAGCCTGCAACCATAGAGACTCAATCGGGAGGCACTCGACTGACGGCCTGTCTCAAGCAGAAGGGAGATCAGACAAAAGAGCCCTAAAGTCAGGTTTTTTTTATTCTGCCCTCTTTTAAATTACACGCTGCACCATCTAACGATTGAACTTCTTACAAGGGAGGAGAAGGTTGAAAAACTTCTTTCCACTACTTTGCACACTGGACCTCAACTTGCTGGTGCTTTTACTGTTGTGTTTGCATGTGTCTGTGTGTTTTTGTTTATGTGTGCACCCTTTTTCTAAGCCCTGAATCCTCACTACCTTTTTGCAGGTGTGTCAGAGAAGAGTGGGAAAAAGTGAAGATTGGAAAATAAGGTGGGATTCTTCGGATTCAGAAGGGAGCAGATTTCCTGGAGGAGGGCCGAGGGGTGAAGAGAAGGCTGGGGCATAAACATTCCTTTGGTAGAGCAAATATTCACAGCTCCTGGCCACTGAAGCGTGGCTGACCGCCCCTTTGTGTTCCACGAGGCGGTCGGAGCGGTACGCCCGTTCCAGAGCAGCAATTAAAAGCGGGACCTTTTCACCCATAATCCCCCTGACCTGGACCCATCCTGCAGGTGTTTCTCTCCCTTCGTCTGCCTGTCTGTTCTGTCTGCCTGTCTGTTCTGTCTGCCTGTCTGTTCTGTCTACCTGTCTTTTCTGTCTGTCTGTATGTCTGTCTTTTCTGTTTGTCTGTCTCTCCTTTTCTATCTTTCTGCCTTTCTCTTTCTCATTCCTGGTTCATTTTATCAATGTATTATCCAACTGTCTATATCCAACGGACATCCAGAACACCTTGAATGTTAAGTGAGGTTTATTTTCTGTAGACATTAAAGTGGTTATCCAACCAAAACCACACATTTCTACTAAACTATATTTCTACCGTTTGCGCAAATATACATCAACAATATATGCTGTGCCATTTATTTGCATTTTTTAGTTAATAAGTTAGTGTGTTGAAGTTTACCCGAATGCAATGCTCTTGATAGACAGGTTTTTAACTCGTACCTTGTTAGAAAAAACAACATCTCTCAATATCTGCATATATAGTATGCAGTATATGTATTATATATTTAGAAGTTAAAAACTTGGTAATGATCAGTAACACGCGTTTGAAGCTCAAATCTGTGTTTTCAAGTAACTATGGCAATGACCAAGGCAATTCTGCAAGCAGGGCAAGGGAGACCTATAATTTCTTGCCCAGAAATCAACCAACCCCCACCCATAAGCCCAGGAAAAGTAGCCCAATTTTGCTAAAATGTAGAAAACATGGAAACACTGAATCTGGTAGACAGTCAGAGAAATGCACAACTGCTTTGCTTTGCTGGCGTGCTTAGTTGTAATTTGTTAAAAACCATTGTCTTTTTCTGTCTTTCTGGCAACCTTTCTGTATAATGTGTTATCCCAAATCTCAAGTCAACAACTTTGTCACAGGTCTTACCAGTGGTCCACATAGAAGTAAACTGATGGTGAAAAAGAAAAAATAGTTTACTAATAGAACATATCTTTTCACCAACTTGACAGGAGTTTCATGATTTGTGTTTCTGGAAGTGGATTATATCATTACGGCCACTGATGATCTAATGGGCCCAGTGCTACCCCAAATTTGGTTCCCAGATACCTTCGCTCAAATCTGCGGAGGATCTGGTGGAACACTCTAACGTGGGCTTCATTGGCCAATGAGAAAGCCATTATAAATTCCCACCACAATAGACACTGGTTTACTCGGATGAGTCTACTGACAAATCATCTCCCACAGCACCGTCCCCACTTGTCTTGGACACCTGAGCGCTGGTGGTTGTAACGTTGATGTGGGACAGCTGAGCGTATAGTGCTGCTGAGATGCCTCGACAGACACTGAACTGACTCGGGGCCTAGCAAGGTAGGTCTTGCTTCATAAAACACGTTCATTGTTAAAAGTGTTGGAGACAATTAACTGGTTAGCTTCTCTTTTTCATTAAGATGTAGCTAGATCAGACTAGAACGGATGTAATTAGAGTGATCAGTAACATGATTAAATGTCAGTAATCCTGCTCCACATAATGCCCCACCACGCATGATTGTGATTTGATGGAATCAAAAGATTGCAAACATTATTGAGTAAAGTCACTCCCATGGAATCACAAAGTCTGTACATGAACAATCTGCAAAGAACACTCTTGTGGTCGAAGTGGTCGAAGCTGGTGTGTCCAGTGAACATGCAGGGACGAAAATCTGATATCAACTTTGGAGGGGACAATTACATGAAATTCCCTCAAGAGCAATTCTTGAGGGGGACACCAAAAGTAGTGCTGTAACATTGTTTTAGTTCGTGCCATTGGTTTACTCGCTGCTCTGCAAATTCAGCTATTGTGTGTGTGAGCCCTACCAACAGAAGACAAACTTACTGGATTAACCTCACGCTACCTACGTGCACTGAGTGCCTTTCAGACGGTAGACACGAACACTTGCCAGCTAAGGAACACTACATACATTGCATTGCAAGCTTCTCTCATTAATTCCAATTAAAATAGCTGCAAACACTGTTTGATGCCAGCTAACCGCTGGCTAACAAAGTGTGACCTGTAATTCAATGCAGCGATGAAGGCTGGTTTATGGTTAAAAATGTTCTATTGTATTTAGTGGTAGAAGTAAAGAAATGTCTAACATCCTTTGTTTGAACTACTTACTGAAAGTCAGCCACCAATGACATACTGTCAGATTCCCACACAGGTACTGTACCTGCACGATGTGCCACTGCTGGGGGGGGGGGGTGTGGGGTTGTGTCCCCCCCAGGATTTCTTCCTATGTGAATATGTACTTCTGCAGCATGGGTGTGAACCCGGTCCACTGCTTTTTCAGCTAAAACTCTATCTTTCCCCACCGTCTTTAATGAAGCTGAAAAAACGCTGCAATACTCTATGCACCATAAACCTTAGGTGAAAAAATATGCAATGATCTACGATGTGCAACAATGTCAATTTCAAATTTTATACGACATTCAGATGAGACGCCATTAAAATAACCTACATTTAACGGAGGACGTATAATTTTAATTCTCTCAGTTTAACAGTAGTATTGGTTGTTGCATGCTCAGTACTAAACACCTTACAAAAGAAGGCATTATGAACCACGCATCGTTTGCAGTCGTTACCAAAAATAAATGTAAATTTCATATTAATGTTTATTCCTTGAAATGACTGTCCCACACTCAATTAGTGTACAGAGAATGAAAGGGTGTATCTTTATTTGTGTACCACTATAATCCTTTCCCACAGAAAGGGAGGCGATTAAACAGGTTTAAAATACCACAATTCAAAATGTTGGTACGAAAAAAATCTTATTTTATAAGCACATTAAGCAAATCAATTTAACATAAATTATACGCTTTGGTGACAAAGGATCTGAGTTGAAAGTCATCTGCAAATTGTGCACATCAAAGTCAAACACTAAATAAACTTTTGAAAAAAGAAAAAAGAAAAATAAATCTTTTTTCTTCACACTTCAGGGTTAAACAACAAGTAAAAAAATAACAGTAACCTTGAAAAATAACCACTGAATAACTATTATAGTGAATTTACGAAGTACGGAAATGAAACTGGCACAAAAATATATACATATTAGTGATAAAAATACTAACGTGTGTATTTCTGAATCCACAATCTGATCTTGAACACAAAGACATTCATACCTCCTTACATACAGAATCACACACACAAACATCAGGGGAGATTCCTCTATAAACTCCTGAAGTGTCTTTTTTAGATTTGGTGACCCCCCCCCTTGAAGAGGGGGTACTGTATTTGAGTTCATTTCATTAGGGGGGTGGTGGGCGGTAGAGGCTGAGTTGTGCTGGGGACTCCCTGAGGGGGGGACTAGCAGCACTGTAGCATTCATCATCATTACATCAGCGACCACCGAGATCCTTTATCTGACGCTTATCAACAGTGCACAAACACACTAGCTACAGCAACGAAAGAGAGTAGCAAGAGGGAGGGGAAGTGAGCGATGGGGAAGGAATGAAGTAGATTGTGAGGGAAAGTGAGAGAAAGAGGGATAAAATAAGAGAAAGAACAGTGAAAGATAAGAGAAGGAAAGGGAAAAGTTTGATTTGCCCCCTCTTCCCTATTGGTCAGGGGCTCACTAGCTAACTGGGGCCCCCTAGAGGTCAGGGGCCCTAACCGACCGCCTATGTCGCGTATGCCTAGGGCCGACCCAGTGTGTAAGGTATCTGGACCCAACAACTCACCAAATAAAGCCACCTACAAAAAACCTATTGATCGCCAAGCCAAAATAATTGAGTTGATGCATTAGGTTGCTACTAGTAACACAAACTGAATTTTCTTCATAGGAATGGCTTGAAATGTGAGAATGACCAAACAAATATTATTTTTTTATCATGACAAAGTCCTGTCATAGCTGGAAAAGCTGAAATGTCTGTTGTCATACTGTGAGCTACCCAACAATGTTACAGTGTATCTAGTTTCATTAACGTTGCCATCTAGCTAGAAATTGTAAAGTCAATTGGCTACCTAGATAACAAGATAGCTAACAAATATAGAAGACATAATATAAGTGACCCTTACAATACTGTTACTAATGTAACCCTTATAATCTCCTAGCTGGCAGGATACCCAAACATCACAGACAACAAGTGTTCATGAAATGTAAAAGGCTTGACAGCTAAATGGTTAGGTGTGTTGCTAGCATAACAAAATAGCTAGTATCAAGCTTTCGCTATTACAATCCTCTGACCTAAATCCCATTGAAAAAATATAGGGTGAGCTGAAAACGAGTGTTCAAGAGAGGACCAGAGATTCTGAAGGATCCCAAAAGTTTTTCTGTATGGATAAATGGTCTTAAATCCCTTCCTATGTTTTCTCCCACCTCATGAAACATTATAAGAGACGACTCAGCGTTCTTATCTTGGCAAAGGATGCGCAATTTACTAAATGCAGGAGTGACAATAATTGTAGCGTGCATGTTTTTAAATAAAGTATTTATTTATTTAGGATTTTTTTTTCTTAGAATAATTTTCACTCAGTTAAAAGTTAAATTTATATTGGGTTTTTTTGGTGTAAGATCAAGCTGATAAAAACAATGACATTTTCACAGCCTTTTTGTTCATATTTACCTATTTTGTTCATATTTACCTACTTATATACCAAGTTCTCCTAAGTCTGGAGGGCACGGTATATTAGTAATGCATGTGTCATATAAGCTGTACTGCATGTGGATGTCTTAGTAACAAACCAGACAAGCTAAAACATGAAAGAAGGGTGGGATTTGTGTGGGACGTGGCTGGTCCGTAAGTTCCCTGTAGTAAAGCATAGTGTCTTAACACAGAGGTGCTTGCCGACAGTGATCATAGCAATTAAATAAGCACACATTGTTGTTGGAAAAGTGAAAGCCTTAATAACTTTGAAATCATTTATCAGACGCTCTTATCAATCCGTGCTTGCACCTGGGAAATCAAACCCACAACCCTTGCATTGCAAGCCCCATGCTTTTACAAACTATATTTCTACTCTGATCCATACTAGGATTGTATCAGTATATTGTCTTTGTAACTGTATGGTACGGGGGTGCTTGTACGATACAGGACCTGAACAAATACATTATAAAAAG
Organism: Esox masquinongy; assembly: GCA_016801175.1. NCBI lineage: Eukaryota > Metazoa > Chordata > Actinopteri > Esociformes > Esocidae > Esox > Esox masquinongy. The sequence goes on from JACXGI010019221.1 coordinate 11,717, forward strand.
AAAATCAAAATAAATTGCTAGCTACTCTGTGGTGAATGCGTTATAGGGTAAATCTAATTGAGCCCCAAAAAAACATAATTTTATTCTATAATCAAAATGATAATCTTTGCCACATTTCCAACTGTTTCATGAGCCAAACTCGAGAAGGAACTGCTAGTTCTACAAGGGTGAGTGGTTGCATTGATAAACCAACATTATAGATATTAAAAAACAATGTTTGTGCCATGTTTACATATTGCACTTTCTTTTATTTTAGATTGTGCTCTCATCAAACATTATGAATTCTTTCTATATTAATGTTGCATCTTTTGCTAAATAAATGAAAAACGATTCTTCAGTTACTGTTGACAATGTTTGCGCTGTGCAGAAAATGCACTGAGCTGTGACGCTCAAACGGCAATATGTACCATACCATGTGTTAGGCGTACCATTGCACCCCAGTCAAAACAAACAATACTGCTTCAAAATCAAACCGATTTTTGCAAGAACCTGGTTTACGTGTCCTATGGAGAGATCCACCTTGATAGAATTCCCGCCGGGGTTTCAGTGAAAACGAAAAGGCCAGCCCTGTCCACCAGCCACTGCCTGTGAACACCTAACTTAACACAAAGTGTCCACCAGCCACTGCCTGTGAACAC
>JACXGI010019223.1:0-12384 GCA_016801175.1 Esox masquinongy
TATATATATATATATATATATATATATATATATATATATATATATATATATATATATATATATAGTATGCATGTGTGGAATTTGAGATAAAGCTCTGTATCTGTGTCGCAGCTTAGCTTTCTCCCCCATGGGTGCGAACTTTAGCCGCGGAGGCACCACCCCCACACCCCTCCGCCACTGAAACTCTTACTATTGTTACCTGGTTGCCCAGCTAAAAGATATAGAGGCAGATAATATTAATATTTAATACAATTCTCCCCAAAATACGTACGTTTCAACTACCATGATGAACAGAAGCTTGTTATTAGCTACAACAAAACGTACCTGCAGTTAGAAAACGTCGCGGCTAGCTGCTGGATCATAACAGTATTCCCCCCTTGAAGCTTGAAGCTGCGATGCTGCTCCCGTCAGTGTAACGTCAGATGTCCATCTTCTAATGCTTCTGATGCTACACCCAGGGTTGCCATATTTCACTGACAATATACTGGTCAATCAACCTGCAAACTCCACATAAAAGCAGCACAAACGCTATTTCTTCTATACAACAATATTGAAGCCTCAGCATCTGGCAACACTGTTACAGCCCCACGGTCACATATTGGTCAACTAAATAGTATCTAGCAAAAAATCATTATATTTCATTCTGATTGCAATATTTTTTTCAACCTTAAGGTCTGCAAAAATGGACGTTACTACTTGTCAAATCTGTCGGAGTTTTCCCCACATTTATATATTTTCTGACTGGCTGTGTGCCTATGGCTTGGCATTTCAGTCAAGGAGAGTCAACCCAAACCTCTGTGGTCAATTATTTAAGGTAAGACTAATTAAATATAATCTTTTGCATTAGGTTTCTTTGAAGACAGAAACCAGGCAGACCACCCAAAAATCTGCCAAATGTGTCAACTATTTTCTTACTTTGAAAATATTCTAATAGTCTAAGTAAGGAAACATCTGACAAATTTAGATTATTGGGTGTTCTATGGCTTTAATGTTAGATGCTGTATGGTAGTAACACATCTGCCTACCTCTTTTGCATGTTGACAGTGTCTTTGGTTCTGGTATTGTGTGGATCTGTGTTTGAGCAGAAATGATGGTCTGCTGTTGTAGTGTGTGTGTTGGTCTGACTTGCTGCCAGTTTTGCACTATGATACTTTGTTGGCGAGCCCTGACTACAAAAGTTGTTGTGTGGTTCGTGCCCCATGAGCTGGTGTAATGGATTGGATTTATCATTATCTACAGACTGCAGACATTATGTTGAACAAGATACTTTAAGTATTGTAAGAAGCACGCGCCTGTCCTCTACTGGGTTCCCTTTACACCCTGGAGAAAAGTTGACCCCCCCACCCCATGGCACATGTTGAACATGTTGAATACAAACGTAGTTCTTTTTTGAAGATAGTAAGAAATATTACATTAAGTGATACCTGCCAGAGTATGTGACCTCTCGAGCGAAGGTTACGCTCTGCTCCACCGTTACACCGCTCCACGCCTTTGCCATCGCTCTGCTCAAAACCCCTATTCGCTCACAGGAAAAATAATTGCCACTCCAAATTCGCTCCATTCATTTTTTTAATTAGTCATAATTCAAACAAAATGTGTCAATTTTGTGATTATGTATGTCGAGTATTCGTTTTAATATAACCAAGCCATACAGTATATTAAGTCTAGCTTGATGAGGATACAAAGTAATCATAATTTCAAATAGTATTTCAGCCAAAATGCATACACACAAACAAGTACCTCTATATTATTAGTTTTTTTAATTAATTTTGTACGACAACGAAATAGTAAAGCATTTCCAACGCACTACCAGCTGGCAAAAAAATCAGATGCTCAGCATTTTTAAATAAAATTTTTCCTATAGAATTTATAAAATAAAATAGTGCATTTACTTGCTTTGAATTCAATTAAATTGAAACGAAGAAAGACGTATCTGCACGCAGCCAAAAAGGAACAAAAATATATTCTATCAATGCTTTCAAATATTAAGTGCTCAGCATTTAACTAGCATAGCATTTATCTACCCACTTTTTTGTCAGCGGGCATAGAATATACTGACTTCTTACTGATGCATACAGTGAGGGAAAAAATTATTTGATCCCCTGTTGATTTTGTACGTTTGCCCACTGACAACGAAATGATCAGTCTATAATTTTAATGGTAGGTTTATTTGAACAGTGAGAGACAGAATAACAACAAAAAAATCCAGAATAACGCATGTTATAAATTGATTTGCATTTGAATGAGTGAAATAAATATTTGATCCCCTCTCAATCAGAAAGATTTCTGGCTCCCAGGTGTCTTTTATACAGGTAACAAGCTGAGATTAGGAGCACACTCTTAAAGGGAGTGCTCCTAATCTCAGCTTGTTACCTGTAGAAAAGACACCTGTCTACAGAAGCAATCAATCAATCAGATTCCAAACTCTCCACCATGGCCAAGACCAAAGAGTTGTCCAAGGATGTCAGGGACAAGATTGTAGACCTACACAAGGCTGGAATGGGCTACAAGACCATCACCAAGAAGCTTGGTGAAAAGGTGACAACAGTTGGTGCGATTATTAATTATTTGCAAATGGAAGAAACACAAAAGAACTGTCAATCTCCCTTGGTCTGGGGCTGCATGCAAGATCGTACCTCGTGGAGTTGCAGTGATCATGAGAACAGTGAGGAATTAACCCAGAACTACACAGGAGGATCTTGTTAATGATCTCAAGGCAGCTGGGACCATAGTCACCAAGAAAACAATTGGTAACACACTACGCCGTGAAGGACTGAAATCCTGCAGCGCCCGCAAGGTCCCCCTGCTCAAGAAAGCACATGTACAGGCCCGTTTGAAGTTTGCCAATGAACATCTGAATGATTCAGAGGAGAACTAGGTGAAAGTGTTGGGGTCAGATGAGACCAAAATCGAGCTCTTTGGCATCAACTCAACTCGCCGTGTTTGGAGGAGGAGGAATGCTGCCTATGACCCCAAGAACACCATCCCCACCGTCAAACATGGAGGTGGAAACATTATGCTTTGGGGGTGTTTTTCTGTTAAGGGGACAGGACAACTTCACTGCATCAAAGGGACGATGGACGGGGCCATGTCAAATCTTGGGTGAGAACCTCCTTCGCTCAGCCAGGGCATTGAAAATGGGTCGTGGATGGGTATTCCAGCATGACAATGACCCAAAACACACAGCCAAGGCAACAAAGGACTGGCTCAAGAGAAGCACATTAAGGTCCTGGAGTGGCCTAGCCAGTCTCCAGACCTTAATCCCATAGAAAATCTGTGGAGGGAGCTGAAGGTTCAAGTTGCCAAACATCAGTCTCAAAACCTTAATGACTTGGAGAAGATCTGCATAGAGGATTGGGACAAAATCCCTCCTGAGATGTGTGCAAACCTGGTGGCCAACTACAAGAAACGTCTGACCTCTGTGATTGCGAACAAGGGTTTTGCCACCAAGTACTAAGTCATGTTTTGCAGAGGGGTCAAATATTTATTTCACTCATTAAAATGCAAATCAATTCATAAAATTTTTGACATGCGTTTTTCTGGATTTTTTTGTAGTTTTTTTGTCTCTCACTGTTCAAATAAACCTACCATTAAAATTATAGACTGATAATTTGTTTGTCAGTGGGCAAACGTACAAAATCAGCAGGGGATCAAATAATGTTTTCCCTCACTGTATGTACAGTGAATGTATATGCAATATACATTATTTTTGTGGTAGATAAAGCATGCAAAAAGTAGCATACAAAAGCCAGTCACATAATTATTACAAACGCAAAATTTTAAAAACGACCAATAAATAATGTGCCCGAGACAGATTTATGAAATATATCTGATTGGCTGGTTATTTAGAACCTCATGTTACTTCACTTCTGTCAAATATTTTTGCTTGCCAGAATATTCAGGTTTTTTTTTTCCCTGAGGCAAAATTATATTTCCATAGGCTTAACGTTACTTCCGAAATACATTATGAAACAAATTCATCAAACAACTTTGTCATTTGTCCAACCAAATAAACTTAGTTGAGCAGCAGACAAAAGTGCCAGCTCTGCTGATACCCTTCAAGATTTGAAAGATTTTGAAAGCAACCGGAAGTGGTACTTCCATTGGTACAGACTGTACAGTATCAGTAAATGACGTATTTTTGCCTTAAATCAATGTTTCAATGTTGTGGTTTGGCAGTAACTGCCTTAGCTAGCTAACGTTTTCTAGCTAACTTTACTGTTGACAATTTTTGAGTTTTGGAAATGGTAGCTAGTTCAATTGGAAAATGCGGGTAGGGAAGATGACATCAGGACTGGTAGCCAGTTTAGCTTTCACATGGCCAAGAGTAGGTCATACATAGCTTGCTATTAGTAAATTACTGAGTATACTGTATGTTTTTGTTTTTCATAGACAACAATGATTGGCCAGACCTATAGACAGTAAGGTAAGTGAAAGATTTACTATAAAGGCAAAAAACCTCTGATTAGGATGGAAGAAACTGGGTAGGTTAAGGTAGTTCTAAGACTTGGTTTCCAATGTATCTAAATGGTGTTAGACATGGATGGGCAGTATTTATGATACGTGTATTTCAAATACAAAATAGAATTTTGTCATTTATATTTGATGAAAATGGCTTCATGTTTTGTATCAAAATACTTTAGTGTTTGGTATTTTGTAGCTTAAAAATACTGTAAAATAGTTTGTGAAAAGTCTACATGACATCATAAAAATGCTGCCTCTGATAGGTGCCTACTCAGTAATTTGCCCAGACTTGTTGAGATCAGAACAGAAAAGGCATCCATACCTGAAAAAGAAGGTCAAGGTGAGAAACATGTACTTGGCATCTTTAGAGCAGTATCTCCTAATCAAACACGTTTTTAGAGGTTTAACACAATCATCCCATCCTCAGCTCCAGTAGAGCATTTATTTTCCTTTGCTGGACTGATCAACCGGCCCCATCAACAACATTTAAATGCCACACCTTTTGAAAAATTAGTTGTGCATAAAGGCATCAGTAGCGAAAGAGACCTCTGCAATGTAGGCCACACTCTCATTCAATACACTCCCTCTCTCACACACACTCAATCAATCACATGCTTACTTTCTCACTCAGACTCATTCATAAGTTTGACTGTATTTGGTAGAACTTTTGGACTGTTTTGGAATACCTGGTCTGTAGTATTCTCTATTGTAGTATTCTCTATTGGAGTTAAGAAAATGTTCTTACTACACTATTAATGTGTATGGGTCCTCTATACCTATATTCTGCATCTCTCAATATATTCAGTGGTTGAAGTTGGGTTAATACTCTTTGACAAGTTCTGTTGCTACTTTCTGATTACGTTTCTGGCTACATTTAAAATCAAAACATATTGATCATTTAGTAATTGTTGACAAAGTGCTGAAATGTTTGTTTTCAACTTCCAAATAGGTGTCCAATGATTGATAAATAATCGTTTGCTAAATGATTGTAACCTAATTGAAGTAGCTGTTTAATAGGATCATGATTTTGCATACCATTGCATGAATGACTGCCTGATACATAATTTATTATAATATTTATGATTAACAATCAAATGATTCATTACTTAGAAACTAGTTGATATGAATAAAGGTGCCATCAGCTGTGTTCTTATGAATTACTTGTTTGTCATTTAGTCAGAGTTGCTGATGCAAAGTAGGCCCTTCATTACCAAACACCAAGTAACTAAATTAGGATACCATTATCCTAATTTAGGGGGGGGGGGTCATGACCCCCTGTCCCCCCTAATTCTACGCCCCTGATTACAGTATACCCATTTCTCCAGGCACCACTACACCACTGCCTAGATCCACTTCTTCAAGCATCACTACAACACTGGATGTGGGGAGAATAGCAGAACTCCTTGCCTGGAAACAGGTCTTAGGAACGTCAGAAAAACAAGCACTTCCGGTCTGTAATAATAGAGAGGCACACACCTTTGTTTTGTGTTTGGGCAGCTGTGCGTGTTAAACAATTGGTAAGACTTTGCTTTGGGTGTTGTTAACCTTACATATTATACTTGTTTACTTGTTATACTTATTTTCTCATACTGTGGTCCTGTGGGCTGTGGTGCTGCCTTGCTTCTCTGGAGTAGGAGTGTATCGTGGAGGATGATGCCGGATAATAACTATGTTTAATTGCTGAAACAAAAAAGCAAAGCTCTTGCCATGCCTAGCGGTAACACACTAGTTGTGCTTAAAGGAAAATAAATGGCTACATGTGACACATTTTTATTTAATAAAATGTATGTATTTATATTTTACTAAGCTTGCCGGATAAGATGTAATACTCCAGGGTTTTAATCACACCCTGGTGGGGACAACATAATGTCTGGAGGATCTCCTAGTTGACACAGAGAAAAAAAAAAAAATACATTTTGTCTTGAGCTAGACTGGTTGCTTGTGAAATTTGACAGGGTCATCTGATATTGTGCTTCATAAAAACCAAATGCCTGCTATTGCCTTCCTTTACTGAATGTGTTCAGGTTAAACATTACATGATTAAAAATAACATTTTAATACACTTAAATTGTACTCCTGTGTGTCAAGTGGGTCCATTTGTCCATTTTAACACATTTAAGTATACTTATTAGTATTTAAATATTACATCCATTAGTCCATATTACACGCATTCATATTAGTTTGTTTTGTTGGGTTCATCTGTTCCGTTAATTTGATTGTATATACATTTGCTATTTTACCTGTCAGGTCCAATTTGGCCTTTTTATTTACTAGTGTAGTAAAAAAAAACAAAAAAAACTTGCAACTCTTGCTCTTTCAACCTAAACTGTTCACACCCCTCTACTTGGTGAAGAACAAATGTAGCAGATTTATGTTATTGTCCTGCAATTCCAAACATGCATGTTCCTCACAATAACTGGGAGGACTGCATGGGAGGAATGCAGTGTCATTGGTCATCCTGAGTTCCATCCAAAGACCTAATCTTAAATTGTTGTTTTCATAATTATGGTTAAATATTTAACATTTCACATTCACTGTTTTCTAGGCAGTTGAATCTGCACACACAATAAACATTTATCTTTTCACTGAGTTAGTGTTTTCATTCTGGGCAGACAAAAGATAGGAAGAGATCAACTTCATTTTGGATCACCACAGGGGGCGGGTGAATATTATCTGGGGAATAGTGGCAGGAGGTCATCTGCCAGACGTCAATGAGGACCATGGGCAGGTCCCTGAACATCGTCCTGAGGGCCAGGTCAAGCTGCCAGGAGAGCCAGTCGCTGCCGTACACATCCTTGTAGCCTGTGTTGGCGGACTTGATCACTACCAGGGTGGAGGGAGAGCGTCGCAGCAGTGAGGCCACAGCCCGACGGATGACGGCTAGGCGGTGAGCGTAGCTGGCCAGGGGGTACGTGGTGAAATGAGCCCAGATGGTGAAGACCACCACAGAGTGTAGCCCTCCTGCCAGATCCTCCACCTCCCTGGCAATATAGTGGAGGTCAGCCCAGGGCGTCTTGCTCGTCCGAATTGGTATCCCATGGGCCCGCCAGATGATACGAGTGTTGGACTCGAGGTCAACTGCCTCAAAAGGGCCCGATTTGCTTGAGGTGTAGAGGTTCAGGCGTTTCAGTGCTGCAGAGGGGTCATATGAGAAACAAGTAAATGACACATTTACATGACAAATTCATCCAAAATGTACATGGGGATACAATTTTTTTAGACAAATATATTAATCCATAAGGCATTTGGGCCACAGTTATTTTTCACACATTAGTTAATCAAAAATATTACTACAAGACACATTTTTCAAAACTAAACAGGTATGAACATTAAAAGTATTCAAATGAATCACAATGGTTAGTGTTGAAAAGCAAGAGACATGTTACAATACATTACGATGCTGTTAAACATACAGCTCTGGAAACAAGAAACCAGGCAAGCCTAGTTCAGCTGGACCGCAATAGAAAGTATTGAGATTTGAACTCAGGTCGCCCACGTGGAAAGCTGTGTCGCTAACCACTACACCACAGAGCTATATGTTTGACTGGTGTCAGTATAGCCTCTTGTGTCTATGAACAAATCCTCTTTTGCCACTGGCCGTTTTAAGAGCTAATTGGCCATTCGTGAATGATATTGATACAGTCAAACTGACTAACGTTTCTTATTAAGTTTACCTCCACCACAAATAGGGTCTATGAACTGTTAGCTTTTGCCACTGGCCGTTAAAACAGCTTATTAGCCAGTAATAGGCTTACTAGGATCTATTAAGTTCTTAGGAATAATCATAAGAATTGAGCAATTGCTAGCGAGACTGAAGATGAACTTTTCCATGCTAGAAACAGTCGCATATAACGGTATACAGTTTTAGTTAAGGCTCACTGTAACGTAACTATTGTAGCCTATGTTGTAGCAGCAAATGTGTTTGTCTATCCTGACCCAAAACGCATGCACGGATGCGTACTTCAAAAATTCACCAGAAACAGTCACACTATAACCGTAAATTGTTTTATTTCAGTGTAGTCACTGGAGGTTTTAGCCAGCAAAGTTTTTGTCTATACGGAATAATTCATATTTCGCTTCGCCTGCAAGGAGAAACAAACTTGGGACCTATAGTTGACAGGTCCACTTCTCTAACCTCTACGCTATTTAACAAGGGTCAGTCAGTCAGTCAGTCAGTCAGTCACTCAGTGACATTCGCTCTTAGCCGGCTCCGCTTACGTGGTCCGGCAAAAATAAAGAGACCACTGCAAAATTATCAGTTTCTCTGGTTTTACTATTCATAGGTATGTGTTTGAGAAAAATTAACAGTTTTGTTTTATTCTATAAACTACTGACAACATTACTGCCATATTCCAAATAAAAATATTGACATTTAGAGTATTTATTTTTAGAAAATAACAACTGGTCGAAATAACCAAAAAAATGCATTGTTTTCAGACCTCATTTTTCAACAACAAAATACAATGTTTTAACTTAGGAAGAGTTCAGAAATCAATATTTGGTGAAATAACCCTGATTTTTAATCACAGCTTTCATGTGTCTTGGCATGCTCTCGATCAGTCTGTGACATTGTTGTTGGGTGACTTTATACTACTCCTGGCACAAAAATTCAAGTAGCTCGGCTTTGTTTGATTGCTTGTGACCATCCATCTTCCTCTTAATCAAATTCCAGAGGTTTTCAATGGAGTTCAGGTCTGGTGATTGGGCTGGCCTGTCACGTCCTGGCTATGCCCCTAGCCATCTCTGCACTGGTCTGGGGCCATAGTCAGGACAGGATAGAAGGTGGTGCCTCTAGCCACCTCCGATCCTTTTGGTCTCCCCAATTGGAGGCAGGTGTAGATCGTTGCCTCCAATTGGGGACCCTATTTATGTTCTCTGTGTGGCCACACCCAGTGTGGTTCATTTTGGTTTTATGTTTGTACCTGATGCCCTACGGCACTGGGTGCTGCTATTGTTTTGTTTCTTTTTTCATTAAACTATGGATTACTACCACCTTTCCTTCTCTGCGCCTGTGTCCTACCAACACAACCATGACATGGCCATGACTGGGTCTTGATCTAGTGGTCCTCCATCCACACCTTGATTGACCTGGCTGTGTGGCATGGATCATTGTCCTGCTGGAAAAACCAATTCTCAGAGTTGGGGAACATTGTCAGAGCAGAAGGAAGCAGGTGTTCTTTCAGGATAACCTTGTCCTTGGCTTGATTCACGCGTCCTTAACGAAGACAAATCTGCCCGATTCCCTCTGCCAGTAAAGCCAGAATTCATACCTTTTTTTCCTCACTAAAATATTTTCTTTTCAACTCTTTTGTCATGCTGAATAGTTATTTTTTAATTCAAATTAACTTTTAGGTACTACTTGCAATGTTTTTGCCATCCAGCTGGTCCTATTGCAAGAGGATAGTGATGACCACAGCAGTGGTTTTTATACTTTTCCTCGTTAAATTAGATTTGGTTCAGGTAATCACCTAATCAGTACCTCATTAAGTAAAATGAGGTGTGCCTGGGTTGGAATTTAACAGACAGTGCAATGGAATGGCTGCCATACATGTAGAGATGCTGATTTAAGAAAAATTAGGAGTGGTCTCTTAATGTTTTCCAGAGCTGTATCTAGATATTCAGAGATGTTACGGGTGGGATAACTCCTGCAAATATAAATGCAATTAAACTCCCTCAATCTCTACATTATATCAGTTAAATAAAATTCCAATCAATTATATCAATGTTAGTTGAATTCCAAAAGTGTAATTCCCAGTTACATTTGATCCGCAATATTTCCACAAATTTCCATTGAAGATGGAATTTGCAGGATGCAGGTTTGGCCACTGGATGCTCTGTGCCGGTGTTATGGGCTAAGTACATAAACACCGCCCACATGAACAATGTTCATAGTTTTCTCTGAAGTGTTTCTACTGCTAACAAACTTTGGCGATTTGGAATCTCACTTTTAGGCAACGGAATCTGGTGGAACCCTGGTCAAACAAGATACAATGACAAAGAAACAACCAGCATTCTCCTTGAGGTCAGTACTGACATTGTCTGGTTGCCAATGCTATTTGTTCTAACTTGGTTAGCAGACTAAATACTTGCTGTGTAACATTAGTTGCAAATATATTTGTGTTCTACAATTTGTACAAACAAGCATTGGCTAGCTGGTGTTAGCAAGTTAAGGTACTAAAACAAATGTCAGCCCCATTGTCCACACTGCATGTATCACAATACAGCACAAATAATCTTAGCTAGCAGGTTACAGCTTGATATGCACAATGTTGACATGGTGTGTACGATCTATAAATAATAATACTAGCTGCCTATCTATATAATGGTGAGCATTTACACTCATATAGCATTCCTCTACATAATAGAGGAAGAAACAGATGTGGAGGAAACAGATCTAAATATAATAGAACTAAAATGACGAAGATATCATACTTGGAACAGTTTCCTCCAGATACTCAAACCACTGACGGAGGGTGGAGTCACCCATCATGAGGACCTGTTTGTTCTTCAGGCATCCTGACACCAGCTTGGCTGATGGAAACGTCTTTGAATCACACACCAGGGATGTCCAGTGATCCTGGAGATAGAATCCAGCCGGGACTGGGGTGTGCAAACCAGGATGGCATTTTGTTTGTGATCCTACCGAAAAATCACAGAAAATAATCTAGTCATGAGAATGTGGAGCCAGAAACAGAAAAGCTGGTAGTTCAAATCCTTGATTCACAGGGTAACAACAAATTATTATTGTGCCCTTGAACAAAGCACTTCATTGTAATTGCACTACACAATAGCACCTGCTAAATTACTCAAACGTAAAGGCTGGGTGTTTTGTAAAAGAACTGTGTGACAACTGTGTGACAATATGGTATTAACCAAACCTGTTTTGTATTGCTAGCATAAGACAATGCTGGGTAAATTTGCATGTTGATAACAAGGTTTATTACACTTGTTTGCACACAGCAGAATGATAGCAATATACAATGCATCGTCCAATCACAGATTTTGTCTCTTAAATTCTATTTTATTATGTGTATATATATTTAGAATGTAGTTTAATGTATTTACACCATCTCATTTTCATCTTTAGTTCCCATGGTGTGTGACATAATGTGTATATCTGTATATTTTATCAGTATGTTATATTGAATCCACATACATTTGCTGAGTTGCTGAGCAAGAAGCTGTGTTTCTGCTAAAAAGGCCAATGCCCAGACAATACATTCTCCTAGAAAGGTCAATGCCCCGACAAGATATTCTGCTAGGAAGGCCAATGTCCAGACAAGACATTCTGCTAGGAAGGCCAATGCCCAGACAAGACATTCTGCTAGGAAGGCCAATGCCCAGACAAGACATTTTGCTAGGAAGGCCAATGTCCAGACAAGACATTCTGCTTGGAGGGCCAATGGGAGGCAGAGAACCTAAAGACAGATGAAACTGGGCCACCATAGCACTAATTGTCCCCTCTTAGCCAAATATAATTTTTTGTTCCCAAATATTTAATATTTTACAAATACACATAGATAACATTACCCTTTGTCAAGTTTGAGGGTAGAAAAGTATACCATGTAGTGTTGTTGTCCTTTCCCCTGGCCTTGTTCAAGAAGTGTTTGTACAAAGTGTTTTAGTGAATTTCGGTGTTTGAGTTTTAAACCACCAATTTTATAATGAGTAACCAATGAAAGGGACCCATGGGTTTCAGATACAGGTTGGGGGATGGGTTCATGTCTGCTTTATGAAAGGGACCCATGGTTTTCAGTTAGAGGTTGGTAGAGGGGGTTCATGTCTGCTTTATGAAAGGGACCCATGGTTTTCGGATACAGGTTGGGGGAGGGGGTTCATGTCTGCTTTATGAAAGGGACCCATGTGTTTCGGATACAGGTCGGGGGAAGGGGTTCATGTCTGCTTTATGAAAGGGACCCA
>JACXGI010019224.1:0-12354 GCA_016801175.1 Esox masquinongy
CCCTCCCCCTCCCCCGCCCCACGCCCCCCTCCCCCGCCAAACAGACACACTTTCGTCTTCCTCTCGAAAGACACACCCCCTGCAGGCCCAAGGAATATTCTAATCCTGTATCCTGACTCCTATTATCCTCTGAGTGTGTGACATCTGAATTGTAATTAGTAGCTCAGGGGTGAACTGAGCGCAAGACCCCTGAAAACACTTTTGGGGGGTGGTGGTTGTGTGTGCGTGGGGGGGGGGGTTGGAATCAGCGAACACTTTCTTTACAAACACCACATCCGATTCTGACACACACCTTGACATGCTTTCATTGTTTTCGACCGCACTCCGGAACCAATCGGACGAACTGAAGCTTGGTCCTGCAAGCTGGAAGGGTTCCCAGTCCTTCAGAAGCCTGTGTTGGTTCTGTTCTCCAGGCCAGGGGCCCCTATTGATAACCCCGCAGCCTTCTCCTCCTCCACAAAGGCCTGGGTGACGGAGGCTGGCTTCAGGGACAGGAGATAATGGGATTGAGGTGGTACTTAAATCTCAGTGAACCACAGCATCTCAAGTAATTAGTGAATAGGATCCATACTGGGGGTGCTAATCATGGCTAATGCAACTCTGGGCTTGGCTGCAGCAGTGAACCAGGATGGGAATCTTTAGCTTTAACTCTCGTTCTCTGTCGGAGTTCTCTGTCTCTTCATCTCTGTACTCTCTGTCTCCCTCTCTTCTCACTTTCTCTCTTTCCCTCTCTCCCTCTCTCTCTCTCTCTCTCTCTCTGTAAGAGAAATGCCTGAGAGGAAACTCGTTCTTTCTCTGAACACAGCTTAGTCCGTTAGCCCTGAGAAACATAAAGTGTAAGACCAGGAAAACGAAGCGAGTGGGGAAATCTAATTTAGCACTGGTGTCGGAGGACACACTGTAGATGAGGCCCTGTCCTTTCATTGAGGGATCATTAGATGAACAATGGTGTCTCTGCCATCTAATTAGGAAAGGTTAATAAGCAGGAGAGGGCCAACCCGCTACCCAGGATGCACTCTGCTTGGGCCAGAGAGGTGACAAGAGGTCTGGCTACCCCTGGATACTCATCTGACTAGGTAGTAATGACGCATTTAAAATATAATGCGAAATTAGATGTGTATACATCTTTGCATTTTGATGCCAATACGTACTCTAATTCAGTATAATAACGTGTCATTCAATTCTTAGAATGGCCCTGTGAGGAACCTCTAGTACACACCTTTCAGAGACCAAAGATTGAACTTGTTTTGCCATTAGTCACCCCCGCTCCAACTCTACACCTACCTCGCACAACCTTGTGTAGCTGTTCAAATTCATGGGTCGAATTAGAGCATGATTTCCCTGATGGGAAAATCCAATCTGGAATGAGACAAAATAACATTGTTTCAGGAGTGGCATGATCACTGGCTTTCACTGCTAGCCCACTATAGTACACCTGCCTCTGTCAAACGCACGTGTGTGTATGAATGCACACACACACACACATGCACACACACGCACATACACACACACACACACACACACACACACACACACACACAGGTAGGAATCCAGCTAATGTATACAGTAGGTGTGTGAGAGAGAGCATTTTAATGTGAAGTCACCCTAAAAACACATACCAGATTAGAGATTACAGAAAAAAAAACAAAAAAACAATGCTAATGGTTACATGCACAGCTCAGAGAAACAGAGGGCACATTTCTTTAACACTAAAAGCTGTGTTTACAGACAGATGACAACATCTACAGTCTGTTGAAATAGTGAGACGCAAGGGATCGCAGTAGCACACATTGGAGTCTCTAAAGGAACAAGATTACATTACCATACTATACTCTGTATGCTTTTTCATCCATACAGAGGAGCTTTGCATACCTCTGGCATAACCCCAACAAACATCCCACCATTAATGTATTTATCTTAGATGATGTAGGTAGCGCCGCTACGGTACTCACCCAGCGCTCCAAATATTTCACTGGATACACGCAGACGTTCTCCGAATGCAGAAAGTCACTCAGTTCACCGTTGAAATGTCTCAACAAGTCAGACATCGCCCATGACAAAAGGTAGTGGATGTTACAAACAAACAGAGCACAAACAAGCTTCTTTAACCTTGACATTAATTTACTCTGAAATGTACTCCCCTGCTTGCCAAAGCTGTAATGGTGTACTATTACAGTACATTACCAAATATCTAGGTGCATGCATTTACTGCGGCGCAGTCATATGGACTTCCAAATGGCTTATTGTGTGGGTATGTTATGTGATTTTTATACAGTTGTGAATGGAGAAGTAATTTTGTTATTTCAGAACAACAGAGTCACTGAGCATTAGTACAACCCCAGTCAGGGGAAAAAAGGTTATTGCTACCCCTGAAGCTGCCCTCCTGCGAGCACAGACACACGCGCGCACGCACACACACACATACATACTCACACGCACGCACACACACACACCCACACTCGCACGCACAGGCGCACACACACACAGAAACACACACGCACACACAAACACACACACAGACACACAAACACACACACATAAACACACGCGCGCATGCGCACTTAACCCACACGGGCATAAACAGCTACGTGTGTGCGAGCACACACACACGTACACACACACACACCTACACACACAGACACACACGTACACACACAAGCAGATAGTCCACTTAGGCTGTGATAATGTGGTCGTGATAGTGAGACAGGGGTAATGACACTAATGGGCACTGTGATTATGGCACCGGTGTGTGTGTGTGTCTGTGTGTGTGCTGTATGCTGTATGCTTATCTACGATATTGGCAGCTATTGAAATGGACTGCATTCATTTTCTGTTCTTCTTACCCCATAAAGAGAAATTGACAGACATAGATATGTTGGACAGATGCACGTGCGTACAGACAGACAGACAGACGGACAAACAGAGTGGTTTATTTGGTTACAAACTATCGTTTTCTGTTGCTTGTCAAGAACGAATTGTAGCAAGGTTTTTGTCAGCTTGCCGTCTGACAAAAGAAAAGAAACAGCAATTACATTTGGTGACTGTTCCCGTGCTACAATTTACATATAGTCTTACTCTCGCTTCCCCGAGTTTCACCTTAAAATGATGGCACCAAGCACCAAATTGACATCCCTGAGAGGGTGTTAATAAAACAAAACCATTTCTTCTATCCTGCTAAACCAAACAAGCCGACGCAACTTTCTCCCATTCAAGTCAAAATGACAACACAAAACAGCAGAAAATGCTGCCTGCCTTTATTCCAGGGACGTCTGCATGCTATTCTGTTGAAACATCAACTTCACAAGTCGTCGGGAGGAAAGACTTTAGTCGTTTTTTTCTGCCTTTGTTGGTTTGGGTTTGATATGCCTTTCAAACCATTTGTTAGATTCAATTTCCCTCCGTGTTTCACCGATAGATTACATTTCAAGCCAACAAGCAGCAACATAAAGCCCAAGAACATTTATTATAGCAGGGGAATGACAGAAAATGGAGGCACCACAAGAAGGAAAGAAAGAATATGATGAGGGACGAACAGAGGAAAGAAAGAGTAGGAGAAAATAGGGGGAACGAGAAGTAATGTGTGTGTTTGTCCTTTCTTGCGTGTCCGTGCATAAGGGCCAGAAAAGCAGCCAAGGACAGGCAGCGATTCATGTTCGCTAAGCTGCCTCTCCCTCTCCTCCCTAGGACTCTTGAGCCAGTGAAAAGCCATGGGGCCTCTCAAAGCCATGGAGGCAGAGAGAGAGAGATGGCCGTGCATTGTGTCCTACAGCCCCTGCAGAAGGCAGCTGTACACAAACTCATAACCCCTCTCGTCTAATCTCTTTTCCTCACCTCCTTTCTCCTCTCGCCTGTCTTCCGCGTGTACAAATACGGAAAGAAAAGGAACGAGGATTGGGAGGTTACATAGTCCTTGCCTAAACTCCTAAACCCCTTCCATGTTTGCTCAGCAATGTGCCACCAATGCGACATCTCGCAGCAGGCGACATCTCCCAGCGGCAGAGCGTCACGCGTTGTGTCCGCGCTACGATTCTGCGTGCAGTCTGTAGGTCAATAAAGGCAAAGGCCCGTGCTGATGAATCAGCTGCTGGTGTGCTGAAGCCACTAGGGCCAACGCCAGGCCACCGTGTCTATGTAGAGTTTGGTTCAGCCACGACACAGCATTAACCTATATCGCCATCTAGTGGCTCCCTGTCTTGTCCTTGACCTCTCATTTGCAACTTCTTTGCCACGGCGCCGCACTCAAAGCACGGAGTCGTTGCTGAAGTGTGGCCGTGCGATTACTGTAGCCAGGCGTCGGATCTGAATGTAGCACGTTGCATATGTCGTGACAGAAAAAATAGCATAAATGCTGCAGTCCTATTACATTGTGGCACGGTGTGCTAAGGAGATGTGACTTGGAGGAGGATGAACAGAAGTGGAAAAAAAACTGTTGGAATCACAGTAAATATTGCAGGTTTATCAGGTGTACAATGACCACACAGAGAATTTCTTCTCACGTGTTTCAGCATGCACGTGTTTGTGTTCTCAGCACAGTGTGTGTGTGTGTGTGTGTGTGTGTGTGTGTGTCCGTCTATGTTTACACGTGAGTGTAAACGCATGTGTGTGTGTGTTCACTCACACGTTTCCGTCGGTACATGTGTCATGAGCTGTGTGCATGAGGGTGTGTAGCTGCTAGCAGCAGACATGCATCATTCTGAGGCCATGCTCCTCACCTCTCTATAATGAAATCATCCAGGTCAGCGAGGCCGGGCGAGCGCACGGCCCGGGCAGGTCACCCAGCGGATCGGAACTAAGCTGCTTTGACCCAGCCTGGTACCGCATGCCAAACACACACACAAACAGTCATCCGTGCACACACACTGCTCACAGCACAATGGGACCACTGTACGGGGGAGTGTGCTCGAGATTATACACACGCTAGTCGCCGAACACACACACACAAACAAACAAACACACACGGGCAAGTAAGCAAACACACAGAGTAGTCGGCTCAACAGGAACGGACAGATAAAGTAACCATAATAATGACATCCATCAACGGTGTAAGTTATCACCTGTCACTCTTCTACCCGAGATGCTAAGATATTTCCGAATCATTAAAAACACTTATTCCACCTTTGTACGGTACACAAGGAAAATTATGAAGATTAAGGAACCATTAACTGAAAGTTAACTCCAATATTTGTATAGTGTTGTTTAATCAGTGCGTAGCCAAACCAATGACTGTATCATTGTGATTACGAGACAGAGAGCAAGCTTTAATCATTGTCTTCTATTAACTGGCACATATATTGCCCTGGGACTTCCATTAGAATTAAATCAAAGAATGGAAATGTAAATACTGACAACAAGTGCATTTTTTTTATCATAGAGGAAAACACTAATTATATACTCTTCCCTGTTTGAGTACATAACAAAATCTACTGGTTTAATATGGAAAGACAAATTAAATCACATGGTTAAGAAAATGTTGTATATTATATTCACTGTGCATTATCAATGTTGCAATTGCTAATAATGCATATATTCGTATTGATTGTTCATTATAATTATTATTACAATTGCAATGTGTATTATCAGTCATTTATTTTATATCAAATAACTCCATGTAATAATAAAAAATGACCACACACAATTTCTAAGACTTTCAGTACAATCGTATTAAGGTTATTCAGGAGGACATTCAAATGACAATAACACGAAATAATGGTAAAAAATGATTATTGGACTAATGCTTCTTCGTGACATAGTACGTTGGGAGCCCGTCAGATCACAGAACAGTAAACGTGATTAACCCCCTCTTGTCTGAGCTTGACTTCTATACCTCTCAATGAGCCTACCGCAAATTCTCTCCACCTCTACACCTTCCATGGGCCAGAGTCAGCGACAGCAACACCGATTTATTTTCTGGCTAATCGGTTATCATGTGGCTAATTTCATGGTCATCGCTGTTCATGAGCATATCGTCACATCACTCAGAGTCCTGGCGTTAGCCTACGTAAATGTTAATGGTATACACGTTCACAAGTACAGTGTTAAGCATCTAATTAGGTAGGACAAGTGAAGATGAGGAGCAGACTTAGTTAGCGGTGCTGCTATGTTAATTTATGGCTTCCCTTCGCTGTGAGGCATGGGGTAGGAATGGCAGGATGGACGGCGAGAGAGAAGGAGATCACACATGCAGATATTACAAATGCAATTGTCTTTCCCGAATGCGAGGCGGCTGTTTGGAAATTGACTTTTTGATTATTCAGTTAGTACAATAATTAAATATTCAATGCCCAGGGTTTCTGGAGTTACTGAACCACGGTGAGGATATTTAACAGGGCCTGACAGATGTTTTAAATAATGTTTATTTATCAATACTAATATAAACTGCCCTAAACTGACAGTCCCTCGTGATTCGGCTGGCTCTTCTGTCTCTAGCCACAAAAGATACTCAGGAAAGTTTCTGCAACCCAGCGTAGAGTTCTATGGGAATTTTGAATTTCAGTTTGACCTTATTTTCCGGAGGTTTTCCCATGCTATCAATAGCAAAGGAGAATGTGATCCGTGGCATCAAGTGAAAGCAACTCAAAGTGGTGGCGGTATCACCTCATTTGATTAAGAACACTGTCCTTGTACCCCTGTTTAATTTGACACAGTCCCCTGATTAAGACAAGCTGTTTAATCAGTTACATCGTAGAATTGTCTTTTCACTGAAGTCTTGTTTGTCCAAATTTAAATAACCTATCAAATGTATAAATTAATAAACAAATACACGAGCACACAAACAAATATCTAGTCAGATGTATGAATTAATACATGAATACATGACCATATTTATTCTCAATCTCCATAGCAACACACTCACTGGCCCCAGACGATCTGAGAGAAAATATCAAATTTTAATTAGACTACCATTTTCCATTGCCCATTATGAAAATTTGAAATATTCTATGTATTTACATTTAAAAATGTCAATCCCATTTAATATCATAGAAGAATTTGCAAGTCATGCAATGTGGGAAACACATGAAGTGACACAATATAAAGCAAAAACCAAAGTGTTTTGCAGTCTTTAGAAACCTCATCCCAGCCAGGGAGTACTGTGTACATATTGTAGCAAAGCCAAGTAGCCAAGGAACACTGGAGAAGAATTTCCTAAACCGTAGGAAAATATTTTAGAGGACATGGACTATTGATTTTCAAAACGACAGTCTTGGCAAAGGCATGAAGCAACAGGAGAGCTGTACTCTGACGTTTTCTCTACCCTTCCTGGGTAAGTGTTTCTTTCCGTTTCCCCGGGAGTTTTATTTCAATATATAGCTAGATTTTATCGGTTGATCAGCATTCAACCCTGCGCACACGTCTTTTTTTAACATATTGTAAGTTCTAGTTTGAAGTTTGATATACTGTGACCTTCACCAG
This sequence comes from Esox masquinongy, assembly GCA_016801175.1. Lineage (NCBI taxonomy): Eukaryota > Metazoa > Chordata > Actinopteri > Esociformes > Esocidae > Esox > Esox masquinongy. The sequence goes on from JACXGI010019224.1 coordinate 7,411, forward strand.
AGGAAGTTGTTCTGGGAGAAATATTTGGCTGGCCATTTGAATTAAAAGAATGACTCGTCTGTTTAATAGTCTGCTCAGGGTCAAAGAACAAAAGATGCATTGGAAATATTCAAGAGTTCTCATATTCATGTTTCACTTACCATTGTTTTTTCAGAAAATAACTTTCATTTTGATTCCTTGAGAAAAAGTATGCTTTTATCTCCAGTCTGAGATGTTTTGAAGGGATATTTTACCCCCAAAAGTAGTTTTGTAGTTTCTTCACTGTACTTAAACTTCTGTATCTTAAAGACCTCACTGTTAACATGCACAAGTTTCATGGATTGCATTATCAGCTAATGAACTACAAAGTAAAGTATAGTTTTGTAGAAGAATTTGCCTTTTAGCTTGTTAACTGAAGCTGGACCACTTGTTCTTTTTAACCAACAACATTGCTTGACAGTTAGCTGATATGGGTGGCTGAACTGGACAACCATGTTAAACAAAATATTATAACGAAATGAAATGTTATGAAAAATGCCTCCACTTGAAGAACAAACACTAGCTAATATGCATTCAGAACGACAAGTTTTCTTTAGAATTTTGAGTTTGAATCCATTTAGAAACAGAGAACCAAAGAGCACGGATGGGAATCCATCTGCTTCTCGATATCAGAGAGTTGCAGTAGGGCCCAAAAATAACATTGAGAGAAGAGAGAGACTGCTTTTGTCAATGTGCTACAATAACTTACTGTGATCCCTCATCTACCTGCATGTTGAACATTTGAGGGCCACTTCTGTGTGTGTGTGTGTGTGTGTGTGTGTGTGTGTGTGTGTGTGTGTGTGTGTGTGTGTGTGTGTGTGTGTGTGTGTGTGTGTGGGTGTGTGTTAGGTTGTGAGGGTCAAAACAGGGACTGGTGGAGTGTGTTCTAAAGCACTGTACCGAAAAATAAACAAATCAAAAACAATTAAGTGTGAACTTCTCATCTGAAAAAATTCAGCGACGAGCAGAGCTGAGCAACCCTTCCGTGACAAGCCATCACGCCACCTCCTGTCCATTTCACAATGTCCCGAACACATGGAGATGGGTCTGCCACTTACGTCAAATTAGTCATTAGCAAATTCAATCAACAATTAGAGCAAAACAGCTACATGTCATTAGCGTCAGTTCAGTTATTTTTGTCAGGCCGTCACTAAAACAACTCCAGAGTACTTATGTCTCCCCCAGTCCTCTCTGAACCTCTCAGCTGAAAGTCAAGGCAGTCGCTCAGGGCATCAACCCCATTTGTGAACCCCGTCGTAACGCCTCGGCCTTCTCCAACAACCGGCTGAGGTAAGAGTTGTTTTCACCAAGCTAAATGTGTTTTCTTTGACTCTGATGGGACCAGTGGTGTCACCCCCCCAGCCCCCCCCCCACCTCTCTCCCTCTTTACTTTATGTGTATTGACGTCTCTCACTTCGTGACTCCTATTGGGCATGTCAAAAACATCCCTGGCGGAAATGGAAGCATCCTCATTATGCAAATGAGGGTTCACTGATAGGCATGTTCTGTTTTATAAATTCCATCCTCTTGTCAGGAGTCAAATTGTATTTGAGTAACTTTGGAGGAATTGTCACTGAGATTTGAATGTGGGTGCCTTCCGTGCCATTTTAGATTTAGTCACCGATGCAAAAATAGACATATGTTTACTTCTCTAAACGGGGCACATGATTGTGTTGTCATGAATGTTATTTAAATGAACAATGAAATGTTTAGCATTTGAATAAATACATTTCAATTTCATGTGTTTTTAATAAAATATGATAAACAGTAGCAGTTAGTGTATATTTTTAAATGATTTTCTGCTTGCTAACATACCAGCCGCGAACAAACATGACAGGATTTCCTCCAAGGAAATAAAGATCATGTTTCATTAAAAGTCACCAAGAAACACAATGCACAGTTAAGAAGTTCACATCATAGAAATGATTGTCTTAGGGATGTCAGATAGAGGGGCGGAAAGTTAAGTTTAGTTTTTTGCAAGAAATCAACCCTTTGGAATAATAATAGAAAAGCATTTCAGGAACATCAACCTGACATCCATCCTAATTCCTTTTCATGCTGATTTTCATTTCTATACATTTTCTACACTGAGAAAAGGGTAGTTAAAAAATATTTTATAATACCTTTGTGAGGGTTTACTTGCATGGCAAAAAGAACACAAAAAAATGTATAATGTATAAAGTGGACCACGTTGTTTTCATTCACAGTGAGTGTGTGCTGTAGGCAAATACAGCATAATGTGTTTATGTGCTCACCTTCTAAAATGCCTCAAAACCAAAAGAGTATTATCTCTATGCGACTTAAAGGCTGCTTTCAACAAGGTGTATCTCCAAGGAACAATGCAAAGCTTAATGGAAACAGCCATGGATCAAAGTGACAAGGAAAACTCCTTCCAATTCCGTGTGGATTGGCTACATATGCCTCCACAGCACCATATCTTCCATCATTGTTACTGGAATATAACTTGGAATGAAACTTGGAGCGCCTGAAACCTCCGACAGTAACAAATACAAATGGCGCCAAACAACCTCCCTATTAGAGGAAAAAAAAATATTCCGGTTCGTTTTAATATTCATGAATTTTTCGACGAGCTCAGTTCAGCAGTTTCGATTAAGCATTAATTAGAAGCCAGAGGGGAAACCAAACAAAAATAAGGAGCTGAATAGCTAATTAAGGTAGTTGGGATGTGGGCAGAATGCTATGCCCTCTGATGGCTTGATGTTTAGGGGGCAGGGGCTGGACCAATGGGGTGGGTGGTGGGGACACCTATAGTACCCACCCAGAAACACCTTTCTGGGTGGGTACTATAGGTGTCAGATCCGGGAACATGAAGTGAGGGTTGTTCTGATGATTGGTTAGGTTGAGGCCAGAGTGAGTTGTGGTGAGGACATATACAGGGGTTTAAAGACTCAGTGTTTAGGCAGGGCAACAGAACCAGCAGTGTAGATTTGTGGGTACAAGGGACGATTCAGACTAATGACGGACACACTAGAGGCGTCGTTAACTATTGCCCAGGCACACATTTTAATCTTAGGAGCTTGACTGGACATTTCGGTGTCAGGCGAACATGTGTTTTCACCAAAGTGTGTATGTTTTAAGGACCCACTTAAGGTGATGAGAGAATATAATTAGGTCTCAAGTCTCGTAATCTCTACTTCTGAATCGGCAGCGCTGAGATCGCTACGGATATTGGCATCAGTACAGATTTGTTCATTAAGACAAAATGACTATATTACTTAGAAGATTCACTTTAAGTCACTAAGCAATCTTTTGACTTTTAGTTTCCATGCAATATTTTAACTTTTATTTTCAAATCACTTATTAACAATATAATAAAACACTTGTTAATTTTTTTAAATACAACTATAACATTTGTTTTTAATTATTTATTTCCCTGAGCCTCCACTGGCTCTCAGTTTGATTACTTTTGGAAACAAGTATACATATATTTACGTACACAGACCTGATTGGCTGACTGGATGGTCTAAAACCCACCACCTTACCCTGATGACCGTTCATTGATGTATTATAATCAAATTCGCCTTGTGACACTGAATAGTTGGCCAAAAGTAATTTCAGCCCAGGCTGAAATTCATAACTCCAAAGGGTTCAAACTGGCCCAATGTAAAAGGGTTTAAAAATTATAATTACATTTTTTCATAATTTTCATTTTAGAGTGTGATTTCATTCAACCTTAAAGTGAACAAATATATGGTAAATCATGTTTTATTTTCAATGGGCCTTAATGCACAACAAATCGTTGTGCATTGTAAAAATTACATTTGTAACATACTGCTACAGTACATATGTATTGCATAAAAAATGCAGGACAACTTTATTCATTTATTATCATACAAAATGGACCACATAACACAAAATTTGATTACTTGATGACACAAAGAACAGGTGCCCACTTTTGCTGATGAGCTCTATATAAAAACTAGTGGCTGTAATTATACAAAAGCTCTAGAGTACAACTTTAAAATAGTCTCTTATCTGCTTAATTGAGAGTAATATCCTATAATGATTTCCATGTATGAAAATATATTTTACAGTCTACATGTCACCATTAAGTAAATGATCATCAAAATGTACTACAGAATAATGTATTTCATTTATTCAAATAGATTTGTTTTGTATTGTTACAGTACTATTCTATTACATCTATTTTCATAATGTTATTGTATTTTTCATACACACTTGCCCAAAGGATTAAATTAATATACGTAAATTAATATGTGTGTATGTCATAACTAATAGGAAGCATAATTCATTTGTATATTTCATGCTTTGGATGAGCACAAAATTTGTATATGTATGACCGCAATGAAATTAATATATTTGTCAAATTTGAATAAACTGCATATATTTAAATGTCGCATATCATATTAATTCATTATTGTCATCTCCACAAAATGTCAGAAGTAGAATTTACATAGCATACATATTTCAACATCTTTTTAAAAGTGTTTTTTTGCTAATTTCTTCAAGCAATGGCATTTGGCACTCACAAAACAAAACGGCATTCTAAAAAAAGGATATTCACATAAATTAATGAAAATTATTCTTAGCTCCAGAAAAATAATGCCGAACACTTTTCTAAAGAAATGTTAGAAATGTACAGATGAATCCAGTTAGGAACCAAAGAAAAAAAAAACAGCAAACCAGGTTATCTTTACTTTTATCTGTTTGGAAGGCTTTGTGTGCCCCACTCAGTAAGACATGGATAAAGACTACACGGAGAAAATAAATGATATTGTTACAGAGGCATTATCCCTAAGCCCCTGTATCATATCTGAAATGTATTGGTGAATTGTAATCAGGTATTTTAGCTTAGCAAGGCTGGGGCCCCGCTGTTGAATGTATGCCATCTGCTTGGAACAGAGTCTGACAGACAGTGGGGGTTCTTGGGGGGGGGGGGGGGGG
>JACXGI010019225.1:0-12349 GCA_016801175.1 Esox masquinongy
TTCATGTTGAGACGTCGAGCTAAAGAACGTCGACGGCAAAAATTCTCAGGCTGAAGTAGAGTAATCAGTATAGCACTCAGCAAGCGTTTGCTGAATAAAAAGGGAGGACGTTCTCTGGGCTCACGGGTCATATATAGGGGCAGGCGTGCCCTGATTGGCTGACGCATCTTGCATAATGAGTTTTCAGTACGGCCGCGGATGCGGCCAGGGTAAACCACTAGGAGCTAAAGCCCCTCTAGGGGGCGGAGCTCCACGACATATAACTGGAGTTACGAAAGTAACCATCGATCACTGAGTTAAACTGCCAGTTTAAAGACAACACCTACGGAGTAATGCGAGCGTCGGCCTCTTTCGCACCTGGATCTCCTGCATTCGGAGAAAAAACATTTTAAGTGGTCCGTGTGTTTTATATGGTATTGAAATCGCTGATGCTGAACATGCTGTATTCATCCAGCACATCACATGTAGAATGGATCGGGAGAACTTTCCCACATATTAATGGAAGTACTGGATAGCTGCCCTGCCGAAATATTTCCCAACATAAATAGTGTTTTGAGGACGATCATAACACTGCCTTCAACGTCCTGCAGCGTTGAGACTTTTCTCCGCAACAAATAGGATCCAAACGCGCCTGAGATCATCCATGCTGACTGGACGCTTGAACAATTTGACACTTTTGTCTTTTGAAAGAGAAATTATTGACAGTTCGGATTATGATGACATTATCAATGTGTTCTACTCAAAGCCCAGGAGACTCCGCCTTGTGTAGCAGCTCCGGTAAGAAGAGGTGTTTTTTATGCTGGCCTGCTAGGATTGCTTTTTCTGAAATGTTGCTCTGAATATGAATACATTTATTTTTATTATAATGTTCACTTTGAGTCTAGCTCTACTCTTATAACAAGAGTTATGCAGTGTTAGATGTTATTTGCCTATTTCTTATTTTATGTGTGGAATTATTCATCTGACAGGTGTGTCCCTCTCAGTCATTTGGATCTGAGAGATAAAAAGTGTTCCTCTTCTAAACATAGTTCTAATGTTTAATTCACATAGCATGACTACAGTATGTTGGGAAAGATCGATGTAAGACAGTTGTAATGTGTAAAGTCGGAGTCTGTCCCGTTTAAACACTATTGTGAGGTTTAGCATCGTACTGTGGTCAACTGTTTTTTTGAAGTGCTGCCTCTATCTCGGAGGCGCTTTGTGCACTGCTACATTATGGGAAATGTAGTTCTACTGTGGGATTTGTATAAAATGTGGAAGATGTATTAATACTGTTGTGTGTGTGCATATATATAGTCACCTTGGTTAACTGTAATGGATTACACATGTGAGGCAGAGGTTGTTTCATTTTGTGTATCCCTCTCAATATTCTGAGAAAAGGGGATGCAATCCCTGTCACATATTTTATATTACAGAAATCGTTGTTAAAAAATTAGCACCAATATCCACTATACAATTCTTTCAACTAATAGATGTTATTTAGACCGTGTCATTGTTATTTTCTGTTATATGCATTAGTCAGTATTTGGATCTGAAAGAGACAGTAGTTTAAAAAGAGGGTGTGAACTGATGCAGTCTCTGTCACCTGTTATTACAGACTCAGTAAAGAAAAGGATCCAAAGGAAGCTGTGGGTGTTGTGGTATTTTTGTGTTGTGTCCTGAGTCCGCTGCATATATGCAATCTTAAAAACCGAGGCCCATCCAGACATTCCCAGGCCCACTTATTAATGACGTTCTGTATCCGCCACTGGTGAAAACCAACAGAAGGACCGACAAGAAATTTAAAAGGGGTAACGTAACAATTTTGTGGGGGGAAAAAAACATTTTAAACCATAACCTAAAACATTCCCTGCAGATGTTTTCTGGTAATTTATGCTGGTTATACAGTGAAAATCTTACAAAATGGCCATTTGATGATTTAAGAGAATCAGCCAAAGTTACATTTCTTACATTTTAAAATGTATTATTCAAGTGCAAGAATGTTTATTATTAATTACTGTTTTTAGTACTTTGTGCTCCTCCCCTTGCAAGGATAATAGCATTGAGCCATATGTAGGTATGAGGCTTTTCTGCTTAGAGTCCATTTTCCGTACCAAACCCATCATGGGTTTGCATGGAAACAGCTCCGATTTCATTTAATTTCACTATAGAAACGAGCTCCAAAACAAAAGCCAATGCTGTGAATGTTATTTTTATAGCCCACAAACAGGAAGCTCTGGATACCAAAATACAGTATTAATTTCAAATTTATTTCTAAGAATACTTTGTACCCAGAGGACTAGAACTGGGAAACACTGCAGCCAGACCTCGAAGGGGAACTGCCCCTTTCACCCAGTAATGTTTATGCTCAGTATGGTGACAAAGTTACAAATACATTATCTTCAGAACTTCTTGGCTTTGGTTGGTACTTGGATTCATACCATGTTCTATAATTTTATTCACCTCAAATTGTGCAGCTGACATGGGCACACTTGGGCAACCTCAGCCAGTAGCATCGGTAGGCCTGCACTTCTGGGGCTTCAGCCCCAAGTATTATTGGTATAGCTCCAGGTTTTTGTTCCAAAGACAAAAACATGTAAATATAGAAGTCTGCTTTTTTTGCAAGCTGACATTAACACTGCTGGAAGTGTTATGAAACAGGCACAACGACAGCCAAGATATCCATGGTACGTGCTGTGTTTCAACAGCGTATGGTGGTGTCTCGCTTTCCCACTCAGCCATGATCTGGGCAATGCCCAAGTGTCTAGTAATCATAGTCTTTCCCGGTACCAGCAGGAATGTGAATCAGCATTTTACTGATATTTGCATATGGAATGGGAATGGAAGGGATACACAAGTGGCCAAAAGATTGGTATCTGCTTGAAATACAGTTATCCTTTCTGAATAGGTCTGGTAAATTAGATATTTTTGCATTTACTTCTGCATGCTTTTCCAATTCACTTATGTCTAATATTCATTTAATTATGTGGGATCTGCAATGTACTGATACTGTTAACTAGTAAAGTGCAGAATATTGATATATCACTGCTGTTGAATCAAAATATTAATCATGTTCAAAGGGCTTTGAGTAAAAGGTTAGACAGCCTTAACTTTACTGTTACTTAAAAAGGATCCTGCATTGCGCTTAAGTAATCATGCTTTGTCGGAGGTTCTAAATACTAAATACTTATTTAACCTAGCAAATCCATCAAACAGGATTTGTTTAAGGTCTACTTACCTCGGATCATTTAAGTCAACTGACTATTGCATGCAATTCGCTTTCATATGTTTCCCTCACAATCCCATTACTCAAAGCTGAGAAGGACTATGTACAGGTAAAACTGGGTTTATTTAAGGATGGCCATAGCTCATTTGGGTGTTGAGGCAACATTTACACATTCCAGTTGAAGTGATGATTGGCTCTGATTGAGCCTTCTTTCCAGACAGTGAGACTATCTAGCTTACTCTACATTTTTTATAACATTGAGTAGTCAGCAATGCAATGTTATAAACCCAGTAGCATTGAATGATTCTGCCCATATTCGCCAATGTCCCTAGGAACCTGATTAGGATACAAGGAAACATGGACTCTGAAGTACAAGGACATTTTGGACCAAAATCTGCCTGCCTCTGTTATCCAAGACCCCTAACATAAACCCTATTGAAAACCTCTGGTGTAAGCTAGAGTCCACAAGCGAGAACCAATGATATGTAGAAATTCTGCCAGGGTAAATGGTCTCAGATCTCTTGCTACACATTCTCCCACCTGATTAAACATTAGAAGACACAGTCCTGTTATCTTGGGCTGGGGAAGGGTTCACAAACTGCTAAATTCAAGGGTGCCAAGAGTTGTGATGTTTTTGAGAAAAATATTAACTTATTCAAATGTTTTTATTTTGAACTCACCTCAAATTTACTTCAAATAAAAGATTTGTTGTATTTTGAGATTCAGCTGATAAACACCAAAAATTATTGACAGGCTGTAAGCAAACCCAAAAAACAACAAAATAATTGACTGTAAACTAATCCTTTAAGAATGGTAAAACATGGAACAATGACATTCCTCCCCTACAGAGAAATACTGAACAGAAAACAGTAAGGGGAACCAGCTGCAGAGTATCACAGAAACTATATAAAACTGTTCATTTCAATTCTATTCATAGAACAATACTCAACACAAAAGATATCAACTGTCTTTAGCACTCTTTCCTGAATGTTCCAGCTGTTCACAAAATCCCGCTTTGCTTATTTATGCATGCAATGTATAACTTGGGTTTACTGCTTTGGGGAAAAAATAAGTGTCATTATCACACATACTGGTTGATTTGCCTTGCCCTCCAATTGCCATGAATAAAAGTACTTTACCAATGTTATTACAACATAAGAAATTTGGCTGGCAGAACTAAGTGCAGATAAGATGGAAGTCTCCAAACACATACATGACTTCAATTGGTCTTCCCTTTTGTTGATACATTTGCAATTGTCCACTGCTCGCATTTGATGCTTGTGGAAATCACTAAACGTTAAAATGGCCTAAGACAGTAGAACATGTAAGGTCTTTCAAATGAGGAGTTAGACCGCTACATAGATGTAGTATCAGGTCACTCTGGTGGGAGTGACCCGTTAGATACTACAACTATACAGTATAGCAGGTCACTCTGGTGGGAGAACTGAGACAGCATGGATGGGTTACTTTTAGTTATGCTGTGTTACTTTTTCTTTTTTAAGAGTTAAGTAGCATAGCATTTATTGTTGCTTGCTAGGACATAGCCTCATGAATCTAGTGTTTGCTGTCAGCTGAATAAATCCTCTTGCAGTTATGCTCAGATAATTATTATTTATGCTATGACTGAGTATATAACAGATGCTAGATCCTAAAAGCTGTGTAAAAGCAGTTGATAGCAAAGTCAGGGCCAGAGAGGTTTGGCTACAAGTATGGTGTTGGTGTAGGATAGTCTGGCTGTATGACCTCCTTACCGCAGAAGCACTGGCAGAGAGGACATAATTCCTGGGCCTGGTTTCCTGAAAATCAGGCACAGCCTGCAGACATGACAGAACAGTTACCACATGCACAGGTACAGCGTTACCAAACCAAAAACACATGCACAAGAGACAAAGAAATCAAGAAAATAACATCCAAACAAAGAAGAAAGATTTATAAGGGAAGCACACAGCAGAAACTGAACTCCTTGGTTATTTGCTGATACACAAAGACAAGCACTGGTCAACATGGGGAGGCAGAAATCAGTCTAAATACTTTTCTTCACCTGCATATCTACTGCCAGGTGACTCCCAAGGGTAGGTAGACAAGGTTCATGACCAGGGAGCGTGTGTAAATAACCAATGACAACTGAGGTGATGTGTGTACTTTCCTCAGACATATTTCTATTTGATTCTGTCTTCAAGTCAGAGGCTAAGCTGGAATATATGAATTAGCTGGTAGGGCAGATGTCTATAGGGAACTGGTACAAAACTGGCAGATAAAAATGTTTGCACTCAGTATTTTAAGTTTTGTATAGAACAATATATCTAATGTAATTCATTAAATGGAACAACTGACTTAATTACACTGGGCTTGCAACATCCCAAAATATTTAAAAAAGAAAAATGTTTGGCAGGAAAGAAATGAGTAGTCAAAAAAATTAGCATGCCTAGATATGGCATTCATCATGCAATCAGGTTTCAAAGATCTGATTTGACATTAGTCTACAAACAGACAATGCATTCCCTTCATAACTTTATGTTTATGATAGACAGATATGAAAATATCAAATCAGAATTTTGAAGAAAAAAAAATGTAAATCTTAACATTCCCAATGCTCTCACAGACTGGGAGATGTGAATGAGGTGGAGCTATAGATTCATTTGTCATGGTATAACAGGGCAAGCATGTTAATCAGGACATCTAACCCCATCCTACCTCCACCCACATGGGGCAGGGACTCACCCTGCTCTCAGCTAATCAGAGGATGTGGCTTTAAATCGGAGGATGTGGCTTTAAATCGGAGGATGTGGTTTTAAATCGGAGGATGTGGTTTTAAATCGGAGGATGTGGTTTTAAATCAGAGGATGTGGTTTTAAATCAGAGGATGTGGTTTTAAACAGAGGATGTGTTTTTAATCAGAGGATGAATTTGGAAAATTGATGCAGTTGATCAAATAACACCAATTTTTCAGTCCAATTTAGAAACTTTGGTTCCATTTTAAAAATAGTAGTACTAATCCATTTAGTCAAATATAGGATCATATGGGTTTGCTCCAATGTACCATGTCACAAGGTAATTTCATTCCATGTTTCCCCTCTTTCTTGCTTGGCTTCTTGTTGAGCTATGCTTGGATGACAAACATGCATTCAACTGAATAGTGCCAGTGAGAAAATGGGTGGGGCAGAAAATTAAACAACCCAAAGTGGATGGTATTTTACTCTAATACTCACTTCTCCCTCACACTGTAAATATAATTAGAAGAGAGAGATGTTAGTCAGCAGTAGCAGTGCACTGAACTGGAGCCTGGTTATATGATGTTGCGGTATGGCGGCAGTGGGAGGTGGAGACGGGCATAGCTGGGACTCACCGCTGCCTTGGACTCGGCTAGTTTTGCCTTCTTCAGCCGTGCTTTACAGGAGTCCAGGTCCAGTCTTCGGTTCTCCAAGAGACGCCTCTCTTTCTGAGACGAGGAAAGAGACGATCAGCGACTCTCTACACAATATTACTGCACACATTCTGGCTGGATTTAACTTGACTCTAAAGCTCTGGTACATCCACACAGAAATGTCATGCCGTCCCATAAGGCCAGGAAGACAGACTCACTGAGATGGTCCTCCAGTCTCCTTCCAGAAAGTTCCTGAGAGGGGTGAGGAAGCTGATAGCGGAGGTCTGTAGGAACTCCCTGTGTGCACTGCCCAGTCTTCTCTCACAGTCGCCCACATGGATCAGGGTGCTGCCTACAACACACGCACGCCCATGAACACACAGACACTCATTACTCAGTAAAGGTATGACTCATGACATCAGGGAAATACAAACGGACAAAAACCAGACCAGTAGGACTTGGTAGCGCAACAAAACCTCTCAAACACTTAGGTCATTCCCAGCCCAGACATCCATGGCCCAGACATCCATGGCCCAGACATCCATGGCCCAGACATCCATGGCCCAGACATCCATGGCCCAGACATCCATGGCCATGGCAAGTAGCCTTGATGTTAAAGCATTGGACCCTTAATCGATTGAAAGTGTTCAAAAACACTGGCTTCCCGCACCTTGTTACTGGATTTTCAACATTACAAAACAACACCGGGGGGCAGCACTTAAAATGTATTGGTGCGAAAATGGCCAGAGTATGCTATTTTTCAACTTTCTATGCTCTTTCTATGACTATCTGGTTTTATTTTGGCGATTATTAGCATGCTAAATACAGAGTTTAGGCATCCATCTGTTGCCTATCTGGCTAACAGGAGACAACATTTACATGCATGGTGTAAAGGAATGGTTTGCCTTATGTAGCAGTCATAACAATCTATTTCACATTTCAGAAAAAGTGTTATGACATGTAGCTACATTAATGAATAAAGCACTGAATACCCTGTGTTCAAATTAATTAATTAAACATAAAAAAATAACAAATTACTAAAACATTCCTCTTGTATTCATAGGGGAATTTCAGAGTATAACACAACGTTGCTTAGTAAAGGCTACTGCACTTGTGTCTTTACAATCCCCAAAGTAGACCTATTGGCATCACCTTGCCATTGTAAGTAAATGGAATACAATAAAACAAATCCTAGCCAAGCACCTTAAAGTGGTCTATGACCCATCACTCATGTCTCGATGACTGAGTTACATTTCTCCAGCTGAAAGGAAAAAGCACCAGACGGCCTAATAAACTCACTGATGCATAATCACTCTGCTTTACGGTTAAGCTGCAGAGCAAAGCCTGTAGATTTGAACGAAATCCAGACAGAGTGAGGGCACAAACTATTGATCCTCAGCCCTGCCAGTGAAGGACGGGGCAGAGTTATTGGCCTGACCGACATGAAACAGCCTAAAGGACTAGAGAGTGAAAACACAATGGGACACTAACAGTCAAATGGTCTGAGCCAGTCTGAAGGACTGCATAATGAGGAGAGTAAAAAAAGTGGAGACGCATTAAGAAAGACCAGGTTGACAGCATTTTCTAGAACATTGGATTGGATGTGAACCAACACACAACCTGAGTTTCCTCTCGGAAATTGTATTCTGAAATCAAGGGACGATCCTGTAAAACAAACTTTTGTAGACCACCTGGGGACAACTGAGCCACACTCACCATATGGGGTTCCAGCACCAAAGTCTTTCGCTGCATCCTGCATATACTGACCCAGGAGTTCTCCATTATTTGGTCTGGAGGGAACCGTTCTGTCAAGCTTTTCATATAAGAACTCTTCAATCCGGGCACCTGCAGACAGAAAACAAAGGCCGGCTTAAACAAGACTGGACAAGTCTTGACAAGACTGGGCCAGTCACAGATAAGTCACTGAGATGTATTCTGAAAAAAAAAATGTGTAGGAAATGAGATGGCCAAAGTCAAGCAAGAAAATGTTCAACATGAGAATGTGCAGTATTGTAATTAAACATGCGGGAAATGAGGTGTAGAATGAGGTTGTCATGGAAATAAAGACAACTACGCTCAGATAATCAGTAGAACAAGCCCTAATGGAGTGACTAACATTCCTCCCACGCATGGTACATGCATGTTTCTGAGGAGCTTATCGGTGCCTGTTTTCCAAAAGCCTGTTGCGCTTGAGTCACGGCCTGGCTACCCTACAGCCATAGGGCATCCAGCATTGCCATCAGTGTTGAGGGCGGAACACTTGAAAGCTGCTATAGTGCCTGCGTAGCATTGTTAGATTCTGTCCATTTTTGATCCATGAACAAAATTAATGCAACCGGAAGTCAGGGGAGAGCCATCTTTATTCATGCCCAATATCTCTCACCATCCAAGCTCAGGAATAGCCAGAGGTCGCTTTCATTCAGGCCACGTCACACTGACACAACACTGATGGCAATGCAATACGACACACGTGTAGTGTAGCTGAAATATCTGTTGTGGCTAACTGATGTGTACCAATATACATAGAGCATAATCGAATGGTCCACACCAACACACCAATAGTTTTTACAGGTTAGTGCTGGAAAATGCCCAGTAACCATCTTAATTTGTCTTCTGCAAAGTTATTACAGACCTGTGGAAGGGAGCTATGGAAGGTCGCTGTGGGAGGTACTAGATATACTCACCAGTGTGGTCGACTGTAGCATGAAAACCAGAAAGTCACAGGTTAAAGCTCCCTGCTCTCAATGAAGTAACCGTGAATCACATAGACGGATCTTACCCTTTACATTTATTGTTTTTTGTTTATTGTTCATTGTGTGTATGGGGCCACGTTTAACAAACCAAGCGAGGGGAAAAGTCCTCAAAGCGATGGTAAAACATTTTTTTTGTTTTTAGGTTCCTTGAAGGATGGAAATAAAACTGTGTGTCTTATCATTAGCAGGGAGTATGAAAGTGTGAAGGAGATGTGGAGCCCTCTGTCCTGATCATCTTACTTGGGTTGGGCTGCAGCAGAACTTCGGTTTGCCTGAAAATTTTCTCTGTCCAGTTTTTTGTGGAATCAGCACGGCTGAGCAGATTCTCAAAATGGGCATCCAGCTCGGTCTTCTCTGACTGTCCAAGCTTTTCCCCTGTGAACTGACGTAAGACACAATAACAGCAACCCCATTCAGTTCCCCGAAAATGAGCCAATAGCAGTGACTAAAACCAACAATGATTTTCCACTGTTTCTGTGTGGCATTGTTCTTTAAACATGGTACAGTACACATGGAGCTGCTCTATTCCAAGTCACTATGAAAACCCAGCCCTCACAGGCCATGAAACACTACACCTGCTATTTTCACCGTTAATGTCGTATGTTTCACTAGCTGAGTATAATCAACTCGTTCTCATTTAACCTCAAGTTTAGGAATGATCAATGTGGCTCTATTTTCATCTCAAACTGAGGATTTATCAAGGTCAGTGGGATATGCTAGCTAGCAACAAAATGTCATTGCTTACCACTAGTTTGTCCTGCACAGTGGCAGCGGGTCCTACAATTCACACTTATACAAAGTATATACAACATTCAGCAAACGTTTTTAACTCTCTCTGCAAACGTAAGCCTACAAGGCACTGAAAATTAAGGTCATATTTGTAATCCAGGCATTCTTTTTACGAAAACAAAGCATTAAGCGATCAGCAAAAACAATCTTGGAGCCAGGACCACGTCAGCTGACCCAGGATTTTTGTAGGATATTACGTTAGAGGGTATTCTGTCAATAACGTTAGCTAGATGACTGTTGCAACGATGCTAAATAGCCAGGTGGGTAGTTTCGTCATTATCAACAATGATTTCGCTATTTTAAAAATGTGGACTTGTTAACAGCCAGCTAACTACAGCACAGCTAATGTAGCTAGCTAGATACAGTAAAGGTAAATGCCTATGTCGGTAACGTTAGTTGTGGGAAAAGGTAACGGTATAATAGCTAGATACATTACGTTAGCTACCCACAATTTTAACTAGCGTCTAGCTTACTATTGTAATGTATTTACTGGAGATACGAATTAATGTAATTGAAAAACATAGCTAGCTACCTGTACAGCTCTTGTAAAAAATACTCCTGCATCCGAAGCAAATTTCTTCACATTGAAATCCATGATGTTAGCTAATTTGCTGCTACTGTAGTAGGCTACTAGGAGTGTCTAGCTTAACACAACCCAGGGCATTTAAACTAGGTACAGATATTATTACTTCAGTGACAGCGCTGGCTAATGTTGTTTCAAGTATGGACTACACATCAGAGATCCGTGTAGAAAGCGAGATACGCGGTCGGTTTATGGAGATCGCCTTTATGTTTTCATCACGACCGCCACCTCATGGAGGGGGTTCCTCAGAACGAGACACCTCACTGGTTTATTTATTCTGTCCAAGGCGGATGGTGTGATCTGTAAATGGTTGTAACAGACGCTGGTCTTCTTAGTGTCTCCGCCCCGAACATAACAATTAGCCAATGAGATGTGTGTTGGGTTAACAGACCGGGACCGATTTTTTTAAAAAAATGGTATGTCTCCGCGGTCTGATGTCTCCTTTATGCACAGTCTCTGCTGCGCATCATCCTGCGAGATCCCACAACTCTCAAACTTAACATTTAAGAAAGCAGTATAGTGACACCATGGGAAGTCCTGAGATTCTATGGTATTCTAATGGAATTTTTTTTATTTAAATGCTTGACTACATTTTCAGAATGCCCAGATATTGCAGTGATTATGGACTTATTTGCCAAAACGGTCCATGGTTTGCAATAAGACTGGGCGATACTTTTGGCAGATTCACGACCATATGCATATGTAATAGTATCTGCTTTCGCTTACAGACCACCCCACAAAGCACCGTTACCATCAGTCCACAAAAGCCCCGACTTTTGCAGAGCAGGGCAAACAACTACTCCAAGTCTCAGAGGCAGAGCCAGTGACCTCGCAGATCGAAATCAGCACGGTCTGCTAACTCAGGGGTTTCCAAACCTCTCCTGTGGCCTCCCGACCATTCCATCTATTAGATGTATCCCAGAGCTAGCTCACCTGATTCAAAAGGTAAGGGTTTGTTAATTAGTTTATAAGTTGATTCAGGTGTGCTAGCTCTGGGATACATCTAATAGATGGAATGGCTGGGGGTGCCCCAGGAGAGGTTTGGGAACCACTGTGCTTACTGACTTTCTATTTCACACTCGCCACACACACGTAAAATAATAGCAATCAATCACCTTCCAAACAATCAGTGCCGTGGGGGCCTCTAGCCTTGTGGGGGCCCTATGCAAAATTGGATTTTGGTCCCTCTCCCCTAGCAGTCAGAGGCCCCCCTAGCGGTCGGGGGCCCTAAGCGACCATATACAGCTCTGGAAAAAATTAAGAGACCACTACAAAATTATCAGTTTCACTGGTTTTACTATTCATAGGTACAGTGGATATAAAAAGTCTACACGCCCCTGTGAAAATGCCAGGTTTTTGTGATGTAAAAGAATGAGACAAAGATAAATCATGTCAGAACTTTTTCCACTTATAATGTGACCTATAATGTGAACAATTCAACTGAAAAACAAACTGAAATCTTCGAGGGGGAAAAATGAAAAATAAAAACCTTACAATAACCTGGTTGCATAAGTGTGCACACCCTCTTATAACTGGGGATGTGGCTGTGTTCAGAATTAACCAGTCACATTCAAACTCATGTTAAATAGAAGTCATTACACACCTGCCATCATTTAAAGTGACTCTGATTAATCACAAATAAAGTTCAGCTGTTC
>JACXGI010019226.1:0-12347 GCA_016801175.1 Esox masquinongy
CACCATATCTGTCTAACTTTTTTTATCTTCATACACCGTCCTCTTCTGAGCAATTCCCTTTTTGCTGATTTATCATCCAGGTTTAGTGGTGTATTCGCCCATCAGACAACATTCGATTATCCGTTCAAAACGAATGAATCCCCCAGCACACGTAAACCTAAAATCTACCACACCGGAATAACGGTCTCCATAGTAAGCAAACGTCTTTAGGAATTTTACTCTTCTTTCTCATTCCTGTTAACACCCCCCCCCACACACACACACTACATCTGTCTTACAATATTTTGATGCAATATACAGAGTTGATCAATTCCTATCCATTGTCTGTTACGCACTTAGTATGGCCCACAAACATGATTTGGAACCATCATCTAAAATTCTACTGGGTTTTCATATTGTATCAGAACCAACACTATAAGAATATTTTTTGTTTTTTAGACTGGAATTCAATAGGACGCAATTCGCAACTTTTCTACTACATTTCCCTTCACGGATTTTCGTATAGGATATATGAATCATATAGGATGGTTCCAAAATAGAGAATACTGATGGCTTTCGCAAGACAAATTACCCGCCCAGACAAATTGATACAATCTTCATTCATTCGGGATTTCATTCAGGATAGGCGGAAAATAAGAGTGATTATATGCCAGTATCTAAAGTTACGCATTTGGCACGCTCTCCATCAATTGATCATGTGCGTAACGGATTGCCTTTGAAAAACATTCCACAACAATTCAAGAGCCAAGCAACCAAAACAGCGTGAACGTGAATAACACAAAAACGTTACTTACTGTTTTCAGGCGTTCCAGGGACCATGTTGAATTTGTATATCTCTTTGGCGTAATATTCGGTCTCCGTATTGTCCTGGCCGCAACTCTGATGCCGGTGTCTACCCAGCTCTTCAAGCAGCTCCCGTGTGCTGTTATAAAGTGCCTGGATCTGGTAGGGGACCTGGTTGGGTCCAAGGGAATGTGGTGGACTGGTCAAACGAAGCTTGCTCATTATCTGACCTCGTATCGCCTCGACCCTTTTCCTTTTCACATGATCGATATCCACCGTGGCGCATGTTGAGAGAGACAGGCTTGTTGTCGCAAAGTTTAGGAGGTGGACAAACAGAAAAGCTTTACCCAGATTCATTTTAGAGTTCCTCTCTGCTGCATTTGGTTTGGCTCTTCGCTTGATAACGGATAGAAGTATTCACATGTGGTATTTTCAAAGTGTAGTCTACTGGCGTAAAAATCGCGCTTAAAAATAACGTAAGATGACTCCGCTAAACTATTTTCTTGAAAAAATCTGCTTACTTAGTTTTGTCTTTATGCACGTACGTCCTCTTCTGAGGAATTCCCTTGTTGCTTATTTATCATCCAGGTTTAGTTGTGTATTCGCCCATCAGACATCATTCGATTAGCCGTTCAAAACGAATGAATCCCCCAGCACACGTAAACCTAAAATCCACCCACTGGAATAACGGTTTCCATTTTAGAGTAAGCAAACGTCTTTAGGAATTTTACTCTTCTTTCGCATTCTTGTTTTCAACTCTTTTCTTTCACATCGTTCGCCTCACAACTCGGCATCATTCGTTTTTTCTTTTTCTTTCTCATTAACAACTGTGTGCTGCGCGCGACTTTGACCAGCGATTTTGCTTAACTGCCGTCACGTTGCGGATCTATTGGCATTCAGCGTAGGATCAAGTTTATTTTATACCAAACTCTATGACGTTTGATGGAGGAGGGACCGGAGTTTAATAAATTCTAATTAAATTCAAATATTTATGAGTTTCACATCAAGATATATTCGCTTGTAGCAGATTTTGAAATAAATGAGTAGAATGTCACTTTTTTCTGTACTGTATAATTTTTTACAACTGTTTAAAGGGGCACACCTGAGTTAAATTACTTGGCTATTACTTTTCTACACACTAAAAGTGTTTCAGCAGGTTTCTTCAGCTGTCCCCGCAGAACAATCATTTTGGTTTTCAGGTAGAACAATTTTAGTTCAAGCTAAAAAGAAAAACTGGTAAACGTTTCTACATGGAACCCAAAATATTTTACATGTAACCAAGTGTTGTACTTGGTACCAAAATAACCTAAAAAGTGGTTGCACATTATTGAAAGGGTTCCCCACACGGACAGGCATTAAACTAAAATTGAAATCCTTTGGAGTTTTAGTCTTACTATTTAGTACACAGCATTTCAAACAAGCAAGACAGACATTCAGCCAAAACTTTTTAATTGGCTTTTAGTAGGCAGATATTGACATTGAGAAAAAGGTTTCTGAACATGAAACCAACCATCAGTGACCTCGTCCTGGATAAAAAATGGCAGAATCAGCAAATCCAAAGACCTAGGGAATGAAGCCGACACCATCAAGAGCTGCCTTTCTGATAAAGTTGATGGTTCTCCCTCTAGTGGAAAATCAAAGCTACTGTAAATTACTAAACATGTACACTGCTCCAAAAAATGAAGGGAACACTTAAATCACCCACTGAGTCTCAATGAAGAAAATATATTAAAGATCAAAATCTTTACTGTACATTGTGTAATTCATTGAGAACAAAATGACATAACAACGGTCAATGGAAACTAATATCACCAACCAGTTGAGGGCTGGATTCAAACTCACACTGAAAATCAAAGTAGACAATTGAAATCACAGGCTGCCCCAACTTTGCGTGAATTTCATCATGGCAACTCATAATGTGACTCAGTAGTGTGTACCATACACTAGGCGGCAGGCTGGGCATCATTGCTGTTTCTCCCTTTGTATTCTGTGATGTGTCGCAGTCCACAGCACATGCGTCTGGGGTCAGAGCTGTGGTAGTTAGACGTCAACCTATCCCTGTAGTCTCTTTTTGCATCTCTGATGGCCTTCCGTAGGTCATATCTGAACCTTCTCAAAGCCTCCAGGTCCCTGGGACTATGGGCACAGGACCATGCTCTGAGCTGGGATAGAAATTTGAAACTAAGAAGCAAAATATGATGTTTAGATGTTATTATTATTTTATATTACATTGGCAGTTATGAGTTTATATTCATTTCTATAGTGGTTTCATTTAGTATGCTGTGATCTAGGTAAATGAGTAATTAACAGACCATATGGTCCTCTGTTTATCTGTTGAAAAGTTCTTAGCTTGATGGCATCTGTTCTTTGTTCAATGTGTGAGTAATTTGAGTAGGGGGCGTGGCCAGTGAAGAAGTTATAAAGACGCCTGTCGTACCAAGATTCTTTGATTACTCGGAGTGCGGTCATACTAGGTGACCATATTTCCATTCTCCCATGCGCATGTAGAAATGAAAAAACCTTTATAGAACTTTGGACTCAAGACTGATACCGTTTTCTTTTACAGAGCACGGACATTACCTTTAACCCAGGGCTTCTAGTTGGAGAAGGTGCTAACATTTACTCTCAGTACGACATCATCGATGCACTTGGAGAGAAATGCTGAGACAGATTCTGTGTATTCATCAATGTCCCCATCGGCTGCGACACAGAACATCTGCCAATCTGTTGTTTCAAAGCAGTCCTGTAGAGTGGTAGTGGATTCCTCATTCCAGCGTTGAACTGCCCAAAAAACTGGTTCTTCCTGTTTTAGACGTTGTCTGTAGGATGGGAGAAGAATGGAGGTGTGATCCGCCTTACCAAAAGCCGGGTGGGGGAGGGGTTTGTAGCTGTTCCATATTTGTGAATGACAATGGACAAGAGTCTGATCCCCACAGGTAGGAATGTTAATGCGCTAGTGGTATTTCAGCAAAACCTTCCTCATATTTGCCCTATTGAAGTCGCCAACAACAATAAAAGCTGCCTCAGAGTGAGTGTCCTCTAGTCCATTAATTACAATAAAAGCTGCCTCAGAGTGAGTGTCCTCTAGTCCATTAATTACTGTGTATAGTAGGGGTGGGTATTGGCAAGTACCTTGCGATATGATAAGTATCACAATACACGTTATGATTTAATACATCACAATTCATCACAATATCACAACTGAATCACGATACTTACTGAAGTGCTATAGAAAAACTCAAATAATATTAGGCTATATACTTGAAAGGACAATCTTTAGCTAATCCCCAGGGGCAACCCCTAATAAAAAAAGAACCACTCGATTTGAAATTACTTAGAACTTCCAAATGTAACCATTTAGACCCCAACAGAATTGTAGAACGCTGCTGTTGATTACTGAAAATTCTGAAAATAAATCATACTTTCTCACACGTTTCTAACAAACAGACAGCACAAAAACCAAAACCAAATTACAATTACAAGTTAACTTTGTTTTAAAGAATACGTACACTTCTTCAATTTGACAACACATTAATGTAACTTGGAATAATATAATTTGTTTTCTCACATTAACAATCAATAGAAAGAACGAACGTCTAACTTTGCATAAAACAATATATTGCGACTGTTACGCATGCAGGTACCCTGTATGTGCGTTTGTGTTTTTCCCCTCCTGCCGTTTCCCCAGGTGTCTCTTGTGTTTCTGATTGTGCTCGTTGGTGTTTCCCACCTGGCAGTCATGAGTGCAGCGCCTGACTGCTGAGGTGGACCAATCGATGGACACCCCTCCTAATTGCACCACCTGTTCCTTTTTCCATTACCCAATCGCATCACACATCCCTGGTTTAAAAACCCGGTCAGTTGGTCCTCCCAGAGAGACTCTTTTGATTTACCACACATGGACATAGACACTCTTGAGATACATAACTTTTTTGATAGATAGACAGACACTTTGTTCATACATACATCACTTAGTTTAGCACATAGATCTCACTTTGTCCTGTTTCATGTGAGTATGTATTGCTGTGGTGTTTTTTTTGGTGTTGTCTAGTCAATTGTTTGCTGTGTGCTGTTTAGTCCTTGTTCAACCTGTGTGTTTTGTTTATCCCTGTGTCCCTGGGAAAAGGGGTTTTTAGCAAGTCGCCCTTGGGCATACACAACCCGTAGGAAACCTTTGTCTAAAAACACTAGTTAGACCTGAGCGGACCACCCATTGAGGCAGGCAAGTTCAGTTTAGGGGTGTTTTGGCTATATTATTTCATTACTTTGGTCCAGCTCAGCCCCTTTTCCCTACCCCCTTTTACCGTGTGTTTATAATAAACGTTTTATGTTTGACGGTAGCTTTGGTTGTCTGTGTTGTTTGTTCCCACTGTTCATTTACACAACACTAATTTGCATGAGTTTTGTAATGGGTCTCTACCATCCACCCTAGACTGCTAGAGCTACAGGGTTCGTAACAGCGACGAGATTGAGCCAGCAGTCAAATTAGGTCCGTACAGCTAATATGATCATAATAAAGTAAGCACAAGGCAAATCTCAAGACATAGCGAAGCACAACATAACTGCTTCTTAGCTAGCTAGTGAAAGTAAGAGCTTGTTGCTGCATAAGCAAAACATTTGCGGGCAGACAACTTTATTTTAGTCTGACAGACAAAACAAACCGGACGATTAGTTGTCTAGTTAGCAATGGCATTTTCCATATTTGAATGAAATTGAAAGAAACGCGAGAAAACAACCAACTAGTTAGCCGGCTACACAGCTGCTACATCACTTTCCATTACAAGACTGAGCAAGCAAACATTTGAGCTCCACAGCTGATGTGCTTGTCTATCAAGATATCACGAAAGTGTTGCTGTTGTCATCTAAAAGATATTACAAACATTTCACAGCATAAGGTATGGACAACACAAAACTTATAGCCACAGTTTATTTCCTACTCACCTCGACATCATTTTCGTTTTCAAGAACGTTTTTAACCTCGTATCACTAAACAACACAGAAACAATCTCTTCTAACGTAAAAAGTTGTGGCCTGCTTTCGTGCTAGCATTAACATAAAAGTCAAATGACAGCATACCCTTTTCTGGTTTCTTATTAATGACGACATGGGAACACAGTAACAGGCTCTTATCAGGAAGATTTTGTGATATATACACAACTATTATTGTTAAAGAAACACGCCCGTTCATCGACCACTACAGTAATTTAAAAGACGGTTGTCGACAGCAGAATAAATAAATAAACATAGATTCTAGGGATCAGAATATCGATACAATATTTACATTAAATCGTTGTATTGGCACAGCACTACTGTATAGGTCCTCGAGCGTGTGCGCTTTATCTGTCTGCAGGTGTATGTAGACTGCTGTGATATTAGCGGAGCTGAATTCCCGTAGAAGGGCCCTACTTTTATAGTTAGGAACTTCAGGTCTGGTGAACAGTGTGTTGAAAGCAGTGGTGGGCTGTCAGGGCCATCAGGGCCTTATCTGCTGGCCCTGTTAAAATCAAAAATATATTTTTCATAATTAAATTAATGTGTCTAAAAATCAATTGCTTTTTCAGTACGTTACCATTATATTTCCAGAAAGAATATGGTTATTTTTTCTGAGTAGCTAGATTTTCCATGTCATCTAAACGCATCACAGCTCCATGGACCAGCTCTTAATACATCCATGACCAGCACTAGTAGCATTGCTAGCCTTTCGTTGAAGCTGCCATTTCCCATTTGATTATAACTTTGACTGAGGTGTGTCATCAGCCAATCAAATTTTGATGCGTAGTGACAGAACGCCCTAGGGGCCCAGCGTTGTGTCGACGCTAGCCCCCGCTGATGTCATCAACGAAGTTTGAACCTTTTAGCGGTTTGTGACTGAACCAGGAGTGAACTAAGCTATGGCCGCTGCCTTCACACCTCCTAACGATCCTGTTTACGATCTCCTTCATGTGCCTTTTTCAAGGCGATCGTTTGGAGAGAAGAAAGAAATAATTTTAAGAGGAAGACCTACCTAAGCTGGATGGGCTGACCAAGGCTGGCAAAGGTTTTGTGCAGCACTTCACTGAGCATAACTACGACCGCTATGACTGGCTAACAGCTAGCACCGAGCGTAACAAGCTATTTTGCTGGCCGTGTTTGCTTTTTAATACCAGTGAGGGAACATGGAACACCACAGGTTTTAACAGCCTTAATAGCTTCACCAAGGCACCTATCAAACATCAGGCATCCGAGCGACACCTCACAATGGTGGTACATTTGAAGACCTTCGGTGAGTCCAGGGTGGATTTGCAACTGGATGAGCAGCGGAGACGAGAGACAAGCCTGCACAATGAGAGAGTGAGAAAAAACCGGGACATACTGAAGCTACTCATTGATTGTGTCATCTTTTTGGGACAGCAAGAATTGTCTTTCAGGGGACATGACGAGGGGAAAGAGTCCCTGAATCGAGGTAATTATTTGGAGCTATTATCTCTGCTATCAGAATATGATGCTGACTTGCGACACCACCTTGCCACGGCCACCATTTTTACGGGAACATCTGGGAAAATTCAAAATGATCTCATAAATGCTGTTGCTGAGGTGCTAAATGATGCCATCAAAAAAGAGATCAACAACACCAAGTCTGTCGCAGTTATGGTGGATGAGACCACAGATTTCAGCAACACGGCACAGCTGTCATTTGTACTTCGGTATGTTACTGACACCGGAGTAAAAGAGAGATTTTTAAAGTTTGAGGATGTCACAGAAAGAAAACGAGCTCATGATCTAGCAGCTTCAGTACTTGAAGTGTTGGGCAGCTACGATTGCAAAACAAAGTTAGTGGCACAGTGTTATGACAGAGCCGCTGTAATGGCATCGGGACTTAATGGCGTACAGGCACGCATAAAAGAAGAAATCCCTCAGGCTCTGTTTGTGCACTGTCATGCACACACATTAAATCTTGTGATGTCTCAGGGAGCATCAAAAATAAAGGACTGCGAGATTTTTTTTGCGAATCTGGGAGGATTATCTGCATTTTTTACACGTTCTCCCAAGCGAACAAAACTGCTGGATGAGTTTTGCGAGAGGCGTCTGCCGCGGGTCTCTCAGGTGAGATGGAACTTCAACTCCAGGTTGGTGGGCACGGTCCATGACAAAAGAGCTGAGCTGGTCGAGCTTTTCCAGCACATCCTTGATCACACGGAGGATTTTGACCGTGAAACGGTACATTGTGCATCAGGACACTTGTCACAGTTGAAAAGCTTTGAGTTCTGTTTTTTTCTCTCTGCTTTCATCGGCATTTTTGACTTTGCTGATGTGCTCTTCGGAATACTGCAAAATAAGAGCTTAGACGTGCAGTTCAGTCTGGCCAGAATTGGGGATTTTTGCCAAAGTCTTGAAGGTGAGTGTGGAAAATTTGATGCCATCTATGAGAGGACCGGGGAGGCCGCGGGACAGCCAAGCGCAGCTAGAGGCCGAACAAACCCGCACGCGCACTACAGACAGCTACACACAGCGCTAATCGACAGCATCATCACGCAAATCAGGAATCGATTTGAGGATCACAAGCGACTACTGTTGCATTGCTGGATGCACAGCTTTTACCAAGTTCAAGCAGACATTTCCCGAAACAGAGCTGAGAAGCCTGGATGAGAGCTACGGCGCACAGTTTGACCTGGGCAGACTCAGAGCAGAGCTCAGTGATGTACAGCATGACAAACTTTCAGGGAAAGAGTCCAAGTGACCTACTGACATTTCTGAGGAGCACGGGGCTTGCAGTCAGCATGTCACAGCTTTATGCCCTCACATGCTTGATCGTGACAATACCAGTGTCCACCCCATCATTTGAGCGATCTTTCTCAGCTCTCAAGTGCATCAAAACGTATTCACGGACTGCAACCTGACAAACACGAATCTCTGCACTGGCATCTATTGCCATAGAGAAGGAGCTGCTCATTCATCTTAAGCAGAACGCGCAACTGCATGAGGAGGTCATTGAACGTTTCATCAGAAAGGATCGGAGGATGGATTTCATTTACAAGTAGGCCTAATGGGTGAGTGTTACTTCTTACTGTTTAGGAGAGATAAAGTTATTGCAGTATTTTATTTATACACATTTGTATTGCTGTTGTTTGGGTATAGATTGTAATTCCTCATGAAACGTGGTAGGGTGGTGCATGTCTCCCTGGGAATCCTTCCATCCACATGGTAGGGTGGTGCATGTCTCCCTGGGAATCCTTCCATCCACATGGTAGGGTGGTGCATGTCTCCCTGGGAATCCTTCCGTCCACATGGTAGGGTGGTGCATGTCTCCCTGGGAATCCTTCCATCCACGTAGTAGGGTGGTGCATGTCTCCCTGGGAATCCTTCCGTCCACATGGTAGGGTGGTGCGTGTCTCCCTGGGAATCCTTCCGTCCACATGGTAGGGTGGTGCATGTCTCCCTGCCCAACAACACCCCACCAACAGCCCACCAACAGCCCAACAACACCCCACCAACAGCCCAACAACACCCCACCAACAGCCCACCAACAGCCCAACAACACCCCACCAACAGCCGAACAACACCCCACCAACAGCCCAACAACACCCCACCAACAGCCCACCAACAGCCCAACAACACCCCACCAACAGCCCAACAACACCCCACCAACAGCCCAACAAAAGCCCACCAACAGCCCAGCCACAAATTGGTCCTTGATCATGCTTCTGACCTGGATTAGGTTTAATAGACTCTGGACACAGCCCACATGCATTTATGAATTATTACAACTTGTACTCTTAAAATGTTCACCGGGCACAGCCAGAAGAGGACTGCTCACCCCAGTGGAGGAACTGCACAGAGCCCTGACCTCAACCCCACTGAACACCTTCGGGATGAACTGAAATGGCGATTGCGAGCCAGGCCTTCTCATTCAACATCAGTGCTTGACCTGTGAATTATTTTGAGAACCCAAAGAATGACTGGGGGAAATGGGAGCCATTTAATGTTGGTAACTTGCCCTGGCATCCATGTATGATTTTCCCACACTCCTGATGAATGTCACTCTCCTGATGGATGTCACACTCCGATGGATGTCACTCTCCTGATTGATGTCACACTCCTGATGGATGTCACTCTCCTGATGGATGTCACACTCTTGATGGATGTCACACTCCTGATGGATGTCACTGTTTGTTGGGTTGCAATAAGCCCTCATATTCAAACACACACACAAAGACAGACAGACACAAGAACAGCTTGGGAAGACACTGAGGAATTGCAAGTAAAAGTCCATTAGTTTTATTTGTCTGGATTTGAATCAGATTTTGCAAGGTCATCTTTGTATACCGTATTCCCCAGAGAAGGATCTTCTTTCTATCACATTCTTTCTTCAGATACCTTTTCAGAATTTTTACTGCAAAACAGAGCAAAGTAGGACGACTGAAGGGAGCAGCATTACTGAAACTATTTGTATTGAGAGAGAAAGAGAGAGGAGAGAGGGAAAAATCATTCAGAGATTTGAGATCACACGATTCAATAATAACCAACAAACCAAACTGTTTCAAAGGCAGAAGTGGCTCAATCTTTCTCTTTGAAAAGGAAAAAGATGTCAAACATTGATTCACTCTGGGTCAAAATAATCAAACGCATCTGGGAAATGTTGAGAACCTGTGCTCAATGCCACCTCTCTCTCTCCCTGTTGAAGATCTGTAATTGGATAAATCCCCCCAAAAAGTAAAGTTTCAACAATCAATAAACTCTGTTCTACTTTCCAGTCCTCTCTAGAGATTATTCAGTTGACTGTAGTAGTAATTTTAAAATGTATCCCCTCAGCCACTAGAGGGTGTTGCGGCTTCAACAGACAATGTCATAGACCCATTTGGAGTGGACGTCACGGTTACGTCACTGAAGTTTGGTGGTGGCAGAAAACTGCGTGGGAAGTGTAGGGCAACGGGCAAGATCCTCGGACTAAAGGAAAAACATTTCCTGTTGTGCTGTTGGATGTCAAAACAGGAATGCAAAAAAGATTCATTTTTATAGAATACCATTGTTGAAGCCACCCTTTGAAGCTAAATGCAGACATTTATGGTTGCAAGCCATTAAACAGACCCTGGACTGATGAAATCATCCGGAATGCTCTTCTCTGCAGTGCTCATTTCAAATCAGGCAAAGTTTTGTCCACTGTTTATCACACACAGGCAAAATCAATGATGTAGATACAATAATAACAATGATAAATTAGTAACAGCAGCAACCACAAAGCTGGCATTCTCAGTTGACCAAAGTTAGCAACAATAGCTAGCGTGTAAGCAGAATTAGCATGCAAACAAACCAAATTGCTCATACTTTTTTTTTTTAGTTTAGCTTACATCACCCAGTATTTATGCAAACATTTAATGAATGAATGGGAAATACAGTACGGTAATATTATATCTGTTATATGACATTTACTAATTGGAGAAGGCGTACAGATGATCCATATTCCTATATGTTGTAAAAAGGTTACTGTCACTTTCTAACACAAGTTCGGCTCCGCCCACAAAATACGTCATCGCTGTTTATCAATCGGTCTATTGATTTAAGAAACTAAACATTTATTGAGCTATGAACTTTGAATTTTGCCTAGAATTTCAATAAGAAAAAACTGAGAAATTGTACAATATAGACTACAGAGAACTCTTACAATTATATCCACTCAGTTTTAGTCAACCAGCCTACAAAAGCTGAAAAAAAATTATATGTATATATATATATATATAACCATTAGGTCAGAAACATGCACAGCAGTAGCCCGCTGGAGGTCATTTTGTAGGGCTCTGGCAGTGCTCCTCCTGTTCCTCCTCGCACAATGGAGAAGATACCAGTCCTGCTGCTGGGTTGATGCCCTTCTACGACCCTGTCCAGCTCTCCTTGTGTAGCGGCCCATCTCCTGGTATCTCCTCCATGCTCTTGCGACTGTCAAACCTTCTTGCGACGGCACATATGGATGTGCCATCCTGGGGGAGCTGGATTGCCTGTGCAACCTGAATGGGCTGCGGGTACCGCCTCATGCTACCAGTAGTGACAAGGACACTAGCAAACACAAAACCAGAGAAGAATCAGTCAGGAAGGATAAGGAAGTAAGGATATATATATTATGTGTGGTGTGTAGTTGTGATGGTAGTTGTGATAGCAATATTAATGTTTGGTGTGTAGTTGTGATGGGTAGTTGTGATGGTAATAGTAATGTGTGATGGGTAGTTGTGATGGTAATAGTAATGTGTGGTGTGTATTTTTGTAGTTGTGATGGTAGTTGTGATAGTAATAATAATGTTTGGTGTGTAGTTGTGATGGTAATAGTAATGTGTGGTGTGTAGTTGTGATGGGTATTTGTGATGGTAATAGTAATGTGTGGTGTGTAGTTGTGATGGTAGTTGTGATAGTAATAGTAATGTGAAGTTGTGATGGGTATTTGTGATAGTAATAGTAATGTGTGGTGTGTAGTTGTGATGGTAGTTGTGATAGTAATAATAATGTTTGGTGTGTAGTTGTGATGGGTAGTTGTGATGGTAATAGTAATGTGTGGTGTGTTGTTGTGATGGGTAGTTGTGATAGTAATAGTAATGTGT
>JACXGI010019227.1:0-12348 GCA_016801175.1 Esox masquinongy
GCATTCAGTCCAACAGAGTCTGACACAATCACAGCACACACAGTTCTTATAGCATGAGCCCCCTACCCTAGATTTTCCCGTTTTTTCTACTTTTCTGGTTCAGGGAGCGGTTCATACCATATATGGGTAAGATATACGTTGTTTAACACATCTTCTCATGGCAGCTGCCGTCTTCGGGTTTCCCTGTTGTTATTCCAACTAATCGACTTCTAGCTCCAGCGTCTTTTCCCTTATTTGGCATTCTGCCCATTTACTACCACATACCAAACGGTCTGTTCTTGCTCCCAACTATTCTAGTGAGATAAGGATCCTGTCATCCCCTCCTCTAATGCAGGTACAATGTTTCTTAGTTCTACTTAGCCTCTAGCAGACTTGCATGTTATCTTAATGCTATTGCCCCACACTAATATAAATCGAACGACAGATGGACTGACGACGAAGTCCAGGCCTTATTGCCCAGATAGCACACTGTTAGCGGTCCGCTGGCTATTGAAGAGCGGCACGCCTCCTGTCGTTTTGTTACGAGCGGTCCTCCAACGGGACACGGGCGGCAAAACCGCTCTTATGTTACAGCTATCCGTCCTGCTGCGGACTGCGAGCTGAAAGCTCTTGAACGGCTTATGGGCAAAATATGGATCTTTGAGGCTGATCGACTGAGCAACCAGCCCCATTTGTCTGAATGCTGATCGGCCCACTTCCGGTAGTTTTGTCAATGGTGATCCAACCAAATAGGCTAACTACAGAAACACTTCCTATTTTGTTAATTCATTCAATTCCTCTTATCTCACAAAATTATGCGTTTTTCCTGTGTAAGTTAATCGTATTGCGACTTGTAAATTGTGTAGTCAAGCTGAGACTGAAATCATTTTAGTCCCATCACTTTTTTTCATAGCATATTGAAATGAGCATTTAGAAATATTTTTTATATTGAGCAAAATGCATGTGTATATATTATGACCTTCACATTGCTATACCATACCATCATACTTATTACTGCCCAAAGTCTCTTGAGTGCTCAACTTCAGTTAATCATGGGACAATTGTATGTATATGCTTGTACTAAAAAGGATAAATATAAAGCTATCCATAATTATTATCCAGTTATTTATAACTTAAATAAAATTCAAAAAGACAGCAGCTTACATTTAAACATTTATTTGCCGGGCTTACACATTGAGTATGAAGTGCAATATGCAGAGCTGATGTATAAATACACACATGCAACCAATTACAATCCTTATGCAACCAATTACAATCCTTCCCAACTGGGTAATGGAGGTACCTATTTGAAAGGTGCAGAATCTTTGTTAAGTTTTTAATATTGGGATATTATTTTCATTTTCTACATTATTTCATTAAGATCTTCAGCTGGAAACAGAAAGCATTCATTACCAAGACGCACACCTGCCTGTGGCAATTTCTGCTATTGTGTGTGATGCCCCAGTCCATGCATTTGTAAGAAAAGCAAAAGGTCACAGTGGCTTCCAGCGTGTGTTATGCAAGGGAAGTGCATTATTTGGTGTGGATAATGTTCCTTTAAGGTACAGCAGCTCCGAGATGTGGTCATCAAGACGATGTTCAGGTTGCTGTGAAGATATCAAAACTTCATGCTCCTATGTGCAGCTATGACCATCTTCCGGAGAGTTTCTCTCTGAACATCTACTACCCTCACAGCCTGCTAGGTTTATTTGTGGACCAATTTTAGGAAATTGTACGGCAGAGAGTACATTACTTATAACATGCATGGCCTACTCCACCTCTGTGATGATGCTCGAACGTATGGTGTTCTGGATAACATCTCATGCTTCCCATTCGAGAACATTCTGTGACAACTGAAGATGGTCCGCAAATCTAACAACATCAGGAGATTCCTCTCCTGTCTTTTCCTCTTGTCCCATCATTTTATTTCCTCTTGTCCCATGCTTTCCTAGGCAGATCCTTTCACGGGGGAAGGGTCCTTTCAGACCTAGCAGCTGCGGGCAAAGTCCCACACCCATTTCTGAGTATGAGGAGAGTACACCACACAAACATCTACCTGGCCCTGGTAGGAGCACCTAGAGACAGGGAGAAACAGTGGGAGAGAAATTAACTGAGAATGATCTACAGACAAAAAATAAGATTGTTAGAAACAATATTTCGAAAATGTGACCCACATAGAAACAAGAGTAGGTCAACCTAGTGCATGCTAGGGATTGGACGTCTCAACTCTGGGATGGGTCCCTAATCCTACCATAACCGCTTATTATGCATCCATGATCACAACCTGTAGGCTATTCTATAAGTCTGGAAAATGCTTGCAAGTAAACAGTCCGTATACACAGGGTATAGCCAACACACTATCAATGCCGTCAAGGAAAATATTGTTGCTTATACATACAGCTCCAGAAAAAAAATAAGAGACTACTGCACCTTTTTCTTTCCTTTCCAAAAAAGTTGAAAAGGAAAGTTTTGAGTGAGGAACAGAAGTGTTCAATTTGCAGTGGTCTCTTAATTTTAACCTTTCTGTTCCTCACTCAAAACCTTCCTTTTTGACTTTTGGAAAAGAAAGAAAAAGGTGCAGTGGTCTCTTAATTTTTTCCAGAGCTGTATATTTACACATCAATCATCCTACAGGTCACAGTCTCCCCGCTCAAATCCACGTTGAAAGTCAACAGAGTATTGTGGGCATGATACTGCAGCCTGGTCACAACCCGCTGTGGCAGTCTCGACTCCACAACAAGAGAGCAATTTACCTCAGGGATTTAAGTGCATGTATTGAGTTATACATTTGTAATATAATTGTGTTACTTGGGGGTGCAGTGTGCATACAACACACTTGATGTCCTCTTTTAATTGTCACTTTTTATTTACGCTTGAAAGAGGGTGGTGAGGTACTGATGAGCAGATATGGAGTAGGATGTAATGTTTGGAGCTCCTGCAAAATTAATATTTAAATTATTATTAGCTCAGTCAAATAATTTATTATTCCACTTTTCTGACTGGGCATGGTAAAGGGATAAAATGCTTTTTTTGTGATTGATTAGATAATGGTATTTCTATAGTTATGCAAAGTTGTCTTCTGTTCAAGCACTACCTGAATGTCATAGGTTTTGTTTCAAATTAGACACTAGTCACAACATCACTTACTTCCTCTTATTTGTCTTTGTTTCATGCGTAAAGGCATTCTGGGCCTGTCTAGTTTCTTACTAATATAATTAAAAAAACATTGTAATTAATGTTATTAAACATAAAATACCATGTCTAGATGAAAAATATTGAGTGAAATCGAATACCGCATGTGGTTTGGCATTATCTTGCTGAAATTAGCATGACCTTCCCTGGAAAAGATAGTCCGGATGGCAGCATATGTTGCTTTTTGTCCATGCTATTAATTCTCTCTCTATATCATGGTGGGATATTTTTTTGTTTCTATATTGTTTACTATAATAGCACTCTGTTTAAAACCCCTTCAATGTAAATGGACTAATATGTTTTCAGCCATAACTGAATTGTACTGACTGTCAGTTAAACCGTTGCATGCAAAAGCCAGTCAAGCTCCCCTCATCCCTCTAAAAAAGAAATAAAATAATACAGAAACTACAGCACATTGAAAGAGTATGATAATAACTGTGGTTTGGGGGTTGTTTCTGTTTTTCAGGGAGTGGGTGTATCCATTGTAAAATATGGGACCCTGGTGAAACAAAACCCTGCTCACCTATTTAAATGAACCAGAGGTATAATGTACACCAGAGGTGTCAAACCGGTTCCACGGAGGGCCGAGTGTATGCTGGTTTTTGGTTTTTCCTTTCAATTGGTGCCCAACTGAGATCAAATAGAACCAGGTGAAGGAAGATCTTAACCAATTAGTGACCTAATTTTCCAATCAAGCACAAGGTGAGAGCGAAAACCTGCAGACACTCGGCCCTCCGTGGAACCGGTTTGACACCTCTGATGTACACAGAGTAATCCCAATTCAGTATGTAATAGGTTGTGTAATAACAACATGGTACATTTCTATGCTGGTGAGTCACACCAAAGATTGGAAGTACCGCTGGAAAGACAAGACTCTCAGCTTTCAGCAGACACCCTGGATACCCAGATAGGGCCTACCATTCTCGTATAAGACTGAATTTAATTAGTTAACAGAGGTACCCCAGATATGGGGTGTTACGCATGCAGGTACCCTGTTTGTGCGTTTGTGTTTTTCCCCTCCTGCCGTTTCCCCAGGTGTCTCTTCATCACCAAATTCTTTCAACAAATACTTTCTTCTTACTGGATTAGGATAATATTCATTTAATAGAATATTTCTAATAACTTTGTTGGTACACTTATAGTCACAGAAATCAATTCCTTTTATGCAGAGCTGCCTCAGACCAGGAGAAACTTTGGAGT
Organism: Esox masquinongy; assembly: GCA_016801175.1. Taxonomy (NCBI): domain Eukaryota; kingdom Metazoa; phylum Chordata; class Actinopteri; order Esociformes; family Esocidae; genus Esox; species Esox masquinongy. The sequence continues at coordinate 4,372 of JACXGI010019227.1, forward strand.
ACCTAATGTCTTCTCTCACCATTGATTTTAGAGACACTGGTATAGCTTTCAACCATCTATCATAACACTTGACATTGCATTGAAGTTGATATTTCTCACAAAACTCCTCGTGCTGTAACAAGATTCCATTACCGTACATAAAATGAGCAATTGCCCAGATTCCCTTGGATTTCCATTCACCCATGTAGACCGATTTTCTGCTTATCAATATGTATCAATTATTCCAAACTGGGGTATTATGAGGTGTAAAATTATGTTTGTAGATTAACTTCCAATATAGAAGGACCTGCTGATGGAAAGCAGAAAGTTTGACTGGTAATGAATTGCATTCAAAATCACATCTCAGAAGAAAGTCTATTCCACCCATTTTTGAAAATATTAAATTGGGGACAATAAACCAAAAGGACTGCCTGTTATTAATAAAATATTTTAACCATTTCAATTTCAAGACACTATTCATTATATCAAATCAATCGCATTCGCACCTCCATCTTCATAGTTTTTAACCATGTCAATTTTCCTTATGTACTAACATTTGTTTATCCATATGAAACTAAAATTGACCTTGTTTATGGCTTTGATCATATTTGTAGAGATGGGTAAAGAGAAGGCTGGGTAAATAAGTCTGGATAAGCTGTCCATTTTGGATAATAAGACTCTCCCAAAAATTGTGATGTCTCTCTGCAGCCACCAATTTAAGATTTATTTACACTTGTCTATATTGTTCCATATATTAATTTTGTCTGAAGTTGTCTTATCCTTGGAAATAACAATCCCCAAGTATTTAACTTGTGACTTGACCTTTATGTTACACAGAGGTTGCAGGGGATAATCATGTAATGTTAAAATTTCACATTTATCTAAATTCAATTGTAAGCCTGAAGCTCTTGAAAACTGGTCAATATTTTGTAAGGCTAAGGGAATTTGATTTTCATTTTTCAGAAATAAAGTTGTGTCGTCAGCCAATTGACTTATGGTAACTGACTCTGTCACTTACAACTAACCCTTCAATGCTACTATTCTGGATCAAGATGGACAGCATTTCCGCTAAAATTATGAATAAAAGTGGAGAGCTGCTGCAACCCTGACGAATTCCCTTCTTAATCTCAAATCGGGGGCAGGTGCCATGCCCTAGAGCTACAGAACTATTAATTCCATTATATGGCATCCCAATTATATTCCTAAATTTCTCCCCAAATTCAAAATGATGCAAAGTTTTCAAGATAAAGGGATGTTCAACAGAATCAAACGCTTTATGAAAGTCCAAGAATAAAATAAACCCACTATCATGAATAATGTCGCTGTACTCAAGTAAATCTAAAACAAGTAAATCTTATGTTTTTGTGAATTGACCTTCCTTTCAAAAAACCTGATTGTGTCTCACCAATTATGGTCGACATACCTCCCTTTAGCCTAGTAGCAACAACTCCAGAGAGTAACTTGTAATCAGTATTGAACAATGTAATGGGTCTCAAATGATCTAAAATTCTCTTGTCTTTACCAGATTTAGAAATTAAAGTAATTAGACCTTGTTTCATAGATGACATCAGTTCTTTCTTCTCTATACATTCCAGTAACGCGTTAAATAGTAAATTTCTCACATCATTCCAAAAGAATTGATAGAAATTTGTTGTGAGCTCATCCGCCCCTGCAGATTTGTTCAACTTCATCTTGAGAATAACTGAATCCAACTCCTCGATTCTCAGATCTGACTCAAAAATATCTTTAAAGGGATCATCAATGCCTGGGATAGCATTCTTGATTTTATCAAACAAATAATCAGCCTCTATACAAGAATAATTTGAAGAGTACAATTTGGAGTAAAATGAGAACACTTCCTCATCTATACTAAATCTTTGCTTTCTCCCCTATTTATCATTAAACTAGTAATTGAGTTTCGCTGCTGCCAATTTTTTTCCAAACTACTAAAATATGAGTTCTTCTCCCCTGCCTCGATCCATTTCGCTCTTGACCTTATAAAAGCCCCCTGTGCTCTTTCAAGATAAAGCTCATCTAATCGGACTTGTAACTCCATTAACTTGTTTTTCCCCTGATGATTTAGGTCCAAATTACTACAACACTGGTTAATTTCCCGCAAATTACTTTCATATTGCCTTTTTTCCCTATTTAATTCCTTGCAAAAAATTATTGTGAATTCTCTAATCTTAAATTTAGTAAATTCCCACCTACCAATATAACCTTCAATTGAATCATCCTTTTCATTATCTCTTATAATTTCCCTAACCTTCATACAATATTCCTCATTTTGTAACATCTTAGAATTAAACTTCCAATATCCTTTGTTTCTGGTTACCCTCACTGTGGGTTCTAAAATTATATCTATAAAACAATGATCAGATAGTGGCGCCTTAGAAATTTGAATTTGTTTAACATATGCCAGAAAGTTATCGCTTACCAACCAGTAATCAATCCTAGATTTACTTTCTCCATTAGACTTAAACCATGAAAATGTTTTAACCCCAGGATTAAGGAATCTCCATGCATCAATCAAATTGTTGTCTGTTATAAAACTTTTCATGATGTAATTCTGCTTTGCTTTCCTTAGTCTAGGAGGCATTCTATCATCCCATTCATCTGGTGCCATATTCCAGTCACCTCCTGCTAAGATGTAATCGGTAGGCTACAGTACTTTTAACTCTGAAATCACATTTGTGATATTTTCCATCAGTATTTTGTTTTGACCATCATTATTATAACCATAAACATTAGTTATTATAAAGAATAAACTTTCCACCTTCATTACCACCATCAAATAATGTCCGTCTCCATCGGCTCGATGAGTCAATATTTCTCCAGGGAACCTGTTGAAGCACATTACCACACCTCCAGATCGGTTAGAACCATGACTAAATAAGATTCTGTCTCCACATTGATTAGTCCAAAAGGCTGCATCAGCTTCAGTAGAATAAGTCTCTTGTAAAAACAAACAGTGAAATTTTTGCCCTTTACAAACAAAAAAAGTGCTTTTCTTTTAACAATGTCTTTCAAGCCCCTAACTTTCAAAGAACCAAAACACATTTTCTCATTTACCATGAACACCAAAAATAAGAAAACAAAAAACTGCTAGTTTAACAGTTGTTAACCCACTCAGACCAGGAAAAACCGTAGGCTTTGGGGAAAGTTTCGTCCCTCCAAAAGTTTCCACTGCTTCATAACCATAAACAGACCATGTTCCCTCAACTTCACCTGTCGTCTCCAATCCGCCGTCCGTCGATGTATCCATGTGGACCCCGAAAGAAAGCAAGTTTCCCAGACCGCCTTGCTTGTTCAATTAGAGGCCACAACCTCCGTCTTTCTTCCCAATCCTCCCGTGGCAGAACCTCGGCAAAACGGATGCCCTTCTCTTTACAGACCGAAGAGTTTTTGGTCCGCAGCCAGATTTCCTCCTTCACCTATCTTTTAGTGAAGAGAACGATAATATGCCTGATCTTGTTGTCAATCTTCTTTCCGACTCTGTGGACAATGTCCACTGCTTCTTCCAGCTTCGACCCCATATCTGGAGCAATCATAACCAGTATTTGGGTGACCCGCGTACGGATATCTTCGTCTTTTTTCTCTTCCAAACCTTTTATCCGGAGGCACCACCTCATCCTGTACCTTTCTTGTTCTTTGACTCTCTCCTTAAGCTCATTATTCTCTTAGCAAAGATGGTCGTTTTGTTTCTCCAGATCTTCTACTTTCTTTTTACATTCTGTCAGTACCTCCGTGTTGAACTGGACGGCCTTCGCTAAGCTAGCAATCTTGGCGCTGCTTTGTTTTGTTCGCTCACTTAATTCGGCTAGCTGCACATCCACTCTTTTCCAGGGCCAGTATCGCCTCCAAAATAGTCTTATTAGAGACTTCATCATTCTCACCGACTTCAGTTGACTTGGCCTTCTTTTCCACGGGTTGCTTGGTACGCGTTGGCGGCGCGGAATCATTACCAGAGCGGTCCCCTTTATTTAGCAGATACATCCATAGCATAGTCATGCTCCTCTTCACGCACGTTTTCAATTCTTTCGACGTTAGGCGAGCATTTCTTTCCTTTTGGATATATTTTAAGTGTTGCAGGTTTAATGACATGTTTCGGATCCATTTTCACACTCCAGAGTGGACAGTCAACAACTAACTATATATTGGGACTACTTGTGAAGACCTCGGAAAACCGCGACTGCTCAACCCGCCATCTTGCCGGAACCCCTATCTGTCAAATTATGTAGCTACTTGTCCCAATAGGTACAGTATGAGTCGCCAAGTTCCGGATCTGGATCCGGCACAAATTAAGCGCTGGATGTTTCCCTATCTTTTACTTGGTGCGGTATAATCCGAGTCCGTTTTTGTTTAATAGTACAGTTCACCATAAATTAAGTTATAAATCCTAATGCAATTCACCAATATGGTGAAGCCTTAAAAAAATTTAAATGTCCCACTTCTGCCTATACTTGGTACTTGTACTAATGGTACTAATGGTACTTCTTCTGTCTTTTCGCATATGGGACATTCCTGTCCGTTGGACTGGTCGATCTTCTCCCATACTGGACCTATCTTGCTGTGGCTGGAATAAAATCACCAGGTAATACCTTCTTTTTCTGTTTTTTATTTTGCGAAAGAGATGTCTAGTTACTGGAGTAAACGTCGGAGAATTCAGCAAGGGGTGGATCAGGATTTAAACAAAATAGTGTCAGGACCTGTGGAGAGGGAGGAAGAGAGGGAAGAAGTTTTTCATCCCTTGTTAAATGTTGCGGAACTGGCAGAGACTTCCCCTCAAGATGAATCAGATTTTGATAAAGTGGCAGATGATACTGAGGCGGAATTTGAAAAAAGCAGTGGGGAAGAACCACGGGACAGCTCGGAGGACAGTGTAGAAAAGGAAGATTTTAAAGTGCTTCTCTATAACTGGGCAGTTAAAAAACGAGTCCCACACTCAACATTGGCTGAACTCCTAAATATTCTCTCCAGAATACTCCCTGAACTACCAAAAGATCCAAGAACGTTGCTTGGAACAAAAACCAATCTGACTACAAAACACATCTCTAATGGAATTTATTTCCACTCAGGAATGAAACATGGGCTCTTAAATCAACTTGCCAACTCTGAAAACCTGGGTGTGCCGGAGAAGGTGACGCTGCAAATTAACATTGATGGTCTTCCCTTACATTAAAGTTCCAATGCACAGTTTTGGCCTATTTTAGGTCTCATAGAAAACTATGAAAATGAGTACCAATTGAATAAGTCACCATTTGTAATTGGGATATTTTTTGGCAAGAAGAAACCAGAGAATCTTGATTTTCTCCATGATTTCGTTAAGGATGCTCTTCAGCTTGAAGCAGAAGGCATTCATTATCAAGACAAACACCTGTCTGTGGCAATTTCTGCGATTGTGTGCGATGCCCCAGCCTGTGTATTTGTAAGAAATGCAAAAGGTCACAGTGGCTTCCACTGTTACCATAAGTGCCAGGCGAGGGGGGTGTATTATTTGGGGCGGATAACGTTCCCTCAAGGTACAGCAGCTCCGAGATGTGACCAAGATGTGTTTATCGATGGAGAAGAAGACCAGCATTACTGTGGGGAAACCCCATTATCCTTGCTTTCGATAGGCCTGGTGACACAGTTTCCCTTAGACTACATGCACCTTGTGTGTTTGGGTGTCACTAAGAAGTTAGTGTATTTCTGGGTGAAAGGACCTCTCAGAACCAGAATAGGACCAGCAGCCGTGAGGGAAATATCTTCAGAGCTAACGAAGTATGCACCTGAAATGCCATCCGAGTTCAACCGGAAACTCAGACCCCTTTCCGAGTATGAAAGGTGGAAGGCAACAGAATTTAGGTAAATCTTACTCTACACAGGGCCAGTGTGTTTGAAGGGTCACATCCCCATGGAGATATATCAAAACTTCATGCTCCTATCTGCTGCTATGACCATCCTCCTGAGTGTATCTCTCTGTAGACATCATATAGACTACAGAGAGATTTATTTGTGGACCACTTCAGGAAATTGTATGTCAGAGAGTACATTACGTATAACATGCATGGCCTACTCCACCTCTGTGATGATGCTTGAACATATGGTGTCCTGGATAACATCTCATGCTTCCCATTTGAGAACTTTCTAGGACAACTGAAGAAGATGGTCTGCAAACCTAACCAGCCTCTAGAGAAGGTGATGCGCCGCCTTTCTGAAAACGAACGCAGAGCAATACAGACCACCAAGGACGAGAAGTTTTCATGTGAAATGGCACACAGTGATGGCCCTGTTCCAGCAACAGCATCCAGAGTAAAGCAGTACAAGAAAATGCACTTCCGCCATTTCTCAGTACAACTTTTAAATGGAAATGATAATGTGCAACTGAAGAACATGGAGGTGGTCCGTGTGCTAAACATCCTAATGGATAATCACGGACATGCTTTTATAGCTTATAAAACATTTAGGAACAAGGCAGATATATGCTCAATTCCGGGACCCCTCTTCCCTTCCATCCATAGTCCCATGCACACCTGTCACTTTATATCATGCTCATCTGCCAATCATATCATGCACACCTGTCACTTTTACATTGCACTACGGTTGTACAGTTGTATAGTTATTATTATTGATGCGTGTTTTTTGTATAGTGTTATTATTGATAGTTTGTGTTATCTTCTTATTTTTATATTATAATTACTGTTACTTTTTTAACTTTTAACTGCACTGTCGGGAGTAGGAAAAACAAGCATTTCATTGCCATAACTTGTTTTTGCAAATGACAAATAAACCTTTTGAACTTTTACTCTTATCCCTTGTTATCATCAAACATGGACATTTTCCACCTGTCCGGTTTGAGGGATGATGTACAGTATACCCCAGTCACCAATGTCCAACGGAAATATGTTCTCCTTCCATACAAATATGGCTATTCTGCCATGCCGCTGCTTCATCTGTAGACTTCTGTATTTCTCGGTGCCATCCTTTATCCCTGCCTTTTTTTTCTGGTTGGCTGGAGAATGATTTAGTATGGTCATCCACACTATACACCAGGGCAAGCAGGCCCCATCTAGCAACCCGAACCATCAAAGCACCCCTACCCAAGTCCCTCCTGCACTGCCAGCAGCCTACAATCTCCCAAGTTGTCCCCAACAACCTTTTGCATCCAGCCACCAGCCCTGCTCTGCAAACCATCTCCATCATTTTCCAGCCCTAAATAAAAGTCAACGGCAACTACACTCTCCCAATTTTTATTGGACACGCCACTGTGACAAAAAAAATTTGCTAGCTACTTAATAGTACGTCTTGGTAATAAATAACATGATAATGAAATATAACCATTTTGAAAAGCTTTACCTAATTCTATAGGGAATAAATTGTTTATTTTTTTTGCAGGTCAAATATGTATTTTGTTGTTGAGTTCCCAGAGGAAAACAACTTCACAGCTCTTGTCCCCTGGACCTGGTGCACAGGCAAAACCTGCTACTGGCCTCCTTACCCAAACACAGATAGAATTAGAAAGGCATCAATAAATCAGGAGACACCCGACCTGTGTACCTGGACTAACCATCCCATCATCATAAAGAAAAGAAAAGGTGAATACAGCTATTCTTCTTCATACAATCACATTATAAAAACATAATATTCTTACAATGTACATGTTATTTATTGGTTTTAGACAGCTATACAAAAGCCCATGCTTTTTACATTCGGGCTAAAAAAGGTGAAAGGCTGGACACTGAGCCGGAGGATGGGGATAAGAAGCGACAGAAAAAGTAGGCATTCATTGAATAAAAATATCTTCCTGATGCTGCTCCTTTTACCCTTTTATCAAAGTACTTTTGCTGATTACATATGCCCTTCATATTTATTATATTCAAATTATTTTTATAGATAGAATAGGCAAACACAAACTAGATTATTTTGTTTTTTGTTTGTGTAATGAGAGAGGGGGGTGAGAGAGGGAGAGGGTGGGAGACAGAGAGGGAGAGAGGGGGGGAGAGGGAGAGAGGGGGG
>JACXGI010019228.1:0-12348 GCA_016801175.1 Esox masquinongy
CCTGCCTCATCCCCAGACCCTGCCTCATCCCCTGAACCACCCCCAGACCCAGCCTCATCCCCAGACCCAGACCCTGCCTCACACCCTGACCCAACCTCATTCCCTGACCCAGCCTCAGACCCAGCCTCATCCCCAGCCTCATCCCCAGACCCTGCCTCACACCCTGACCCAACCTCATCCCCAGACCCAGCCTCATCCCCAAACCCAGCCTCATCCCCAGACCTTGCCTCATCCCCTGAACCAGCCTCAGCGCCTGCCCCCGCTTCCACCTCAGCCCCCACAGTACAGGGCTGCAGGCTGTCACGATGCCATCCCTGAGAACGACATGGCCAGTGAAGGTTCTTGCTGACACGTTGCCTGTACCCGACATGGAGTTCACCCAAAGAGAGACAGAGAGAGAAAGATAGAGAGACAGAGGGAGCTAGCAAGGCAGACAGAGGGGGAGAAAAGGATGATTCCTTCAACCCCCCCAAAGATGGACAGACATAGTGGGACAGAAAGAACGAGTGAGATGGACAGAGAAAAGGAGAGGGAGAAGGTAAAATTGAGGGTTAAGGAAAAAGGGCAGGAAACAGATAAAGCGATAAATAGTGAGAGGGAAACACGGGAAGAGAAACAGCACATTGTGCACGGAATGGGGAAGAAAACTAGTTGTAAAAGACAAGAGACGCTAGTTTGAAAACGGGTTGTCATCGAGTCAACAAAGATACGTCCATTGTTGAGTGGGTCAATCAGAACAGTTTCTGTCTCTCTCTGCAGTGTCCAGCACTGCATGGTCCTGCGGGTACAGGCACAGTATTCACTGGCCTTTCCATTCCCCTACAACCCATAGCATATCAAGGACCATCTCCTTCACCACCTCTTCGCTTGTGTTTTATCCACATGCCGGTAGTTCTGATGCATTGCCCTAAGCTTCAATCAATCCCCATTTGCCTTGCTCTGTGATGAGGCGGCCATTTTACGTCCACACAGACTCTGAGCTCTGTAGGGACCCGAAGCTAAAGGACCATTACTGCAAAAACAAGCCTTGTCTCTGTGAGAGAGACGGTAGAGGACTGCAGCTGTGCAGACACTGATGCGCACGTTCCGCCTACTGGAGTCTTCACATGGGCCCATGTGAAGACTCCAGAACCTTCACATGGGCCCAACCGCTCCGTACAGAGCCCTGAGCTATCACTCTTTATTGTCAATCACAACATGACCGGATTCTGCCGTAGTAGGGGGTTTCCCTGACGCCGCACCAGGGGCCGTGTACGTTACGTCTTGTATGTTGCCGTTGTCGTCCCATGAATGGAGTGTGGCCATGCTCGGCTCCGCTCCAGGTCTCTGAGGTAGCTACTAGCTAAAGCTCACCAGCGCGTTTTAAACTGGAACAGTCTGTCAACCTCATCTTTCCTGAAGGGACCGAAGGACACTCTAGGTCAAATGTCACAAGAGCAGCACAGACCTGGGGCTGATTCCTGCGGTTAAACAAACACCTAACATATAAGAGAAAATAGGAATCTGTGTATACCTGATGTATGTGCAAGTAACAGAGACACTTGACATTTATCTGAATTTATTTGATATTTTCTCCCTGAAACAAAACACCCTGTGAATAATTGATATTCTGATTATTATTGATGTTAGTTATATATTAATATTCCAGTTATTTTATATACAGTACATTGCTTCTACATATACAGTGACTTTAAACCTGTTGTTGTGTGGTACAGATGATGAAAGGGCCATGAGGGTGCTGGGGTATGGGGTTAAGGTGGGTGTGGCTTGGGATTCATCTTCCCAAAACTAGGATCAAACAAACGATAACCTGACTTGTGTTTCATGCAAAGTAATGTGGATTCTCCTTCCAATGGCCCATTAAACTGGCTTCATTGTTCCTCTTGCCTCCAGTCCTTCGATACCTCCTTCTGTTGTCCTTCATTTTGTCATTGTCTTGAGCATATATGCGCTGATGAGCCAAAACATTATGACCACTCACAGGTGAAGCGAATAACATTGATCGTCTGCTAAAAAGGGCACATGTCAAGGTCTGGGTAAATTCAATAGTAAGCGAACAATCAGTTCTCGTAGTCAATGTGTTGGATGCAGGAGAAATGGGCAGGTGTAAAGACCTGAGTGACTTGACAAGGGCCAAATTGTTATTACCAGGCGACTGGGTCAGAGCATCTCTGAAACACCAAGGCTTGTGGGGTGCTCCCGGTCAGCAGTGGTGAGTACCTACTGACAGTGGTCCGAGGAGGGACAAACCCCAAACTGGTGACAGGGTGTTTGGTGCCCAGGTCTCGCCACAACTCACAGTGCATCTCACCCTGCTGTGTTTGGGACTGCGTGGCTGCAGACCGGTCTGTGTGCCCGTGATGATCCCTATCTACCGTCGAAAGCGCCTACAATGGGCTCGCGACTGCGGTCCGGAGGGACAAAGCCTTGCCATTTCGCTTACCATCAAAGCCAGACCTTGAAATGTGCCCTTGTTAGATGATCAATGTTATTCACTTCACCTGTGAGTGGTCATAATGTTTGGCTCCTCAACGTATATACAGTTAGGTCTGGAAATATTTGGACACTGGCATAATTTTCATAATTTTGTCTCTGTATGCCACCAGAATGAATTGGAAATGAAACAACCAAGATGCAATTGAAGTGCAGACTTTCAACTTTAATTCAAGGGGTTGAACAAAAATATTGTATGAAATGTTTAGGAATTGCAACCATTTTCATACACAGTCCCCTTATTTCAGGGGCTCAAATGTAATTGGATAAATTAACACAATCATAAATAAAATTTTAAAAATGTATTAAAAATAAAAAATGTAATACATTGTTGAGAATCCTTTGCAGGCAATGACTGCTTGAAGTCTGAAACGCATGGACATCACCAAATGCTGGGATGGGCATCAGCAAATGCTAGGTTTCCTCCTTTGTGATGCTTTGCCAGGCCTTTACTGCAGCTTTCTTCAGTTGTTGTTTGTTCGTGGGTCTTTCTGCCTTAAGTTTTGTCTTCAGCAAGTGAAATGCATGCCCAATCGGGTTGAGATCAGGTGATTGACTCGGCCATTGCAGAATATTCTACTTCTTTGCCTTAAAAAACTCCTGGGTTGCTTTCGCAGTATGTTTTGGGTCATTGTCCATCTGTAAAGTGAAGCGCCATCCAATCAACTTTGCTGAATTTGGCTGAATCTGAGCAGACAATATATCCCTATACACTTCAGAATTAATACGGCTGCTTCTGTCTTCTGTCACATCATCAATAAACACTAATGACCCAGTGCCATTGGAAGCCATGCATGCCCATGCCATCACACTGCCTCCACCGTGTTTTACAGATGATATGGTATGCTTCGGATCATGAGCCATTCCAAGCCTTCTCCATTCTTTTTTTCCCCCCATCATTCTGGTACAGGTTGATCTTATTTTCACCTGTCCAAAGAATGCTGTTCCAGAACTGGGGTGGCTTTTTTAGATGTTTTTTTGTCAAAGTCTAATCTGGCCTTTCTGTTCTTGAGGCTTATGAATGGTTTGCACCTTGTGGTGAACCCTCTGTATTTTCTGTATTGCAGTTAAAAGTTAAAAAGTAACAGTAATTATAATATAAAAATAAGAAGATAACACAAACTATCAATAATAATAACCCTGTACAAAAAACACACATCAATAATAATATCTATACAACTGTACAACCGTATTGCAATGTAAAAGTGACAGGTGTGCATGATATGATTGGCAGATGAGCATGATATAAAGTGACAGGTGTGCATGGGACTATGAATGGAAGGGAAGAGGGGTTCCTGAATTGAGCAGCCTTACGGCCTGAGGAAAGAAACTGTCGCATAGCCTGTTCGTTTTGGACGGAATACTCCTTTACCTTCTGCCTGAGTTTTAACTAGCCGCTCAAAGCACTTCATGATGATTGGTGTGAGTGCTACAGGGCAGTAGTCATTCATACAGTGGACCTTTTGCTTTTTTGGCACAGGAACAATGATGGACTTTTTGAAGCAGGTGGGGACCACTGACTGACGTAGCGATAGGTTGAAGATATCAGTAAAGAAATCAGCCAATTGGTCAGCACAGACCTTGAGAACACGGCCTGAGATGTTATCTGGTCCAGGAGCCTTGCGGGTGTTAATCCTTTTTAGGGCTTTGCAAACGTCTGCCCTGGTCATTTGTAAAGGGCAGCCGTCCTGGTCCATTTGAGTGTCCATGCCAGGGATGATGTTCTCAAAGCTAGCATTGAAATAGTTCAGTTCCTCTGGGAGAGAAGCCGGCACTTCCCCCACACTGCCTAAATAGCCTTTAAATAAGCGTAGGATGAGCACAATAGTGTATGAACCAACTTCATAGCAGCTCCAAAAGGTGGCGACAAATAGTTGGGAAAAGATTATTAGAAGGACAATTGTTTTTTTGTTCTATGGATCAGATATGTGATTTGTACCTACAGTATCAGTGTTTGAATCAACCATATACACCATGCCTAAGTTTCATTGGTTTGGCCCTATTCCTGGAGAGACACTTAATTTAATACCTTAGAGAGCATGATCGCAGTCCTAATTAAGGACTTTTACACTGTTAGATGACCATTCCGTCAGTCAGCCAATCTAAAGGTTATCAGTGACAGCTCTTTGTGTTTTCACATACCACTAATGGGTCCATGTCTATTGCTGCAGCTAATTGACCCAGTCCCCCTCACCACAAATCTTAGCGGTATGTCCTAACGAAGCTCAAAGCCAGCCTGACATAATGGCATTCCACTACTCAATGCAAAACCCAGGAAATAACTTAGAGATGGCCTATGGAAGGATCGGCTTCATTAAAGAGTAAGTCATCAAAACAGGCAAATGAGCCCTACCGAAGAACTGAAGACAAGCACTGATGGGCAGTCTCTTTGTTGACGTTCTTGTCCATCGTACTAAACATCTTTTAATGATGTACAGAGAGGGTGTAAATGAGATCACACAGGACATCATAAAAGGAGCTTGGCTTCTAAGGACATAGGCCAGAGCAGGAGTGAACACGACAGCCTCCAGCAGAACATAACTGGGTTCAACACATTATTGGACCTCGGCTTCAGGGATGGACAGGGCGTGCACATCCACCAAGGTAGGATGAACAGTTTAACAATGATTTTGACAGTACAGGTGTGTTAACTGTGAAATCCATTAAGCTGCCAGTCCGGTCCTCAGATGACGGCAATTTAGTCACACGTAGGTGTGTGTGTTCAAAGGAAAAGTTAAGAAAAGTACATCAGGTATTGTAGAGGCTGCTTCTTTTCGAGATTCTGGAAGTTTAACATCCACTCCCCCCCGTACAAATGTTGAGAACATAGGTGGTTATAGTGTTTCCAAATGTAAAAGGTTAAAAAAATGTCAGATGATTAGCAATCACTTAAAACTTTTTCTCTATGCGGTGGGGTTATTTGATTGCTTTGTAACCTTAGTTTTCATTTGTGTACTGTTTCATTTTATTTCTTTTTTTATTATTAATTGTTCACCTTAGAGTTGTTTGTACCTATTCAACTCTTGGAAGCTTGGTAACCAGCAGCAAAGGGGTCTTTTCATATCCAAAACAATCATGAGGTCGAATTGTGTGAGCCCTAACTGAATACTTATAAAAATTAATGGCACACTAATGCTTGCTAATGCTACCAAGTTGGCGTTTTGTCTTTTTAAAAGACAGATTTACACCTAGTGTGTTCGCCAGTGCATTCATATTTTCATGGATTTTAATTATTTTCAGTCTGTTGAATTGGGTTTTGGGTAATGGCTTTTAGGTTTTTAAGCAATTACATAAAATTTCAAAAATAGCACATTCTTTAGTCTGCATTCGCTGTCTCCCTCTTCTATCATAGTCTCTCCCAATGTCCATCACTCCTTCCCTCTTCTATCATAGTCTCTCCCATTTTCCATCACTCCTTCCCTCTTCTATCATAGTATCTCCCGTTGTCCATCACTTTTTCACTCTTCTATCATAGTCTCTCCCATTGTCCATCACTCCTTCACTCTTCTATCATAGTCTCTCTCATTGTCCATCACTCCTTCCCTCTTCTATCATAGTCTCTCCCATTGTCCATCACTCCTTCACTCTTCTATCATAGTCTCTCCCATTGTCCATCACTCCTTCCCTCTTCTATCATAGTCTCTCCCATTGTCCATCACTCCTTCCCTCTTCTTTTCAAAGTCCCTGTGTTGGACACTGAAGACAAATGTTAAACAATCCACAGCATGTGAGCAGTCATAGCTAGACGCAATTCTAAAATTCCCTGAAGTATCATGAACATTTTGGTTCACTGTGAGGTGTACTTGTTTTTGGATATTTAACAGTAGCCTTATGCCTGTGGATATACTGCACCTCGCAGTTTTAACAGTAAAATATTTGTTTATGACAGAAACTCAAGGTGATCCTTTTGTTGCTGTTGGTCTCTCATCTGGCCTGTGACGCAGAGGAGATTGCCAACTGTTGCAGTCAGTCATCCCACTCCTGCCCTCTTTATGCCTTGCTCTGTCGCGAAGGTAACGGAATGGGGACCCGGGGACGATTCTCTGACGACGCAGCCGCCGGCTTCCTCACAGTCAGTAAATGGAAAAAAAATGGTCAGCGTCATTTCCGGAGCCGGTTGAGTCAGCTACTCAATGGCTCACAGAACCCTGCGGCGGGAATATTAACAATGGGGAAGCGGACCGACGACACAGCGGAACAGCTCATGCATGTGTTCCCCATTTTAGAAACGTCGCCTTCGTTTTAACAGCCAGTTCTGGTGTGATTAATGAAGAAAACCCAAATGTTCACATGCGTAACTTGTTCAGGGTCTGTCAAACATGAACTATTGACACAAATATATGTGGAATGTTTAAACTCAGATTTAAACTCGGTCTAGACTTTTCAATTTTTAAATTGTACATTTTGTTTGTGTAATAAAATGTGATAATGGTCACATGAGGCACAGTTGTGGATCCTTCTTTTGGTTATCTTTGTATTTTAGGCTCCCAGCTACTTCCATGGCAGCAACTACTCTTCTTGAAGTCTGAATGTGATTTAAATGTAAAAGAAATAGTAACAAATGTATAATGCAATAGGATCACTGTGTCTCCTTAGTCTAGTCTTGCTTTAAGTATTGTTTTACATTTTTAAAATCTAACCATATTGCTGGGTTGTGGGTTACCCTTAATAGCAGAGGTTTATGGAGTTAGACGTGTCTCAAAATTCTTAAATATATATAGAAAATCCGTGCGTATATTCATCACAACTCAAAAGTAAAAATAGGATTTGTAAATGTGAAAAAATATTTTCTAAATAAAAACATCTGTAAATATGTAAACATGTTTCACAAATATAAATAAAATTTGTGAATATGTAAAAAACATTTCACAAATAAAACACAAATCTGTAAAATATTTACAACTGTTGTTTAACATTTACAAGTGTTGACTTACATTTACAAATCTTAAGTTTATTTACGGATCTGAATTTACGGATCTGAACTATAATTACACATTTTGGAGACACATTTTCCTTCGTTCGACAAGTTCTCTTGTGCGTGGTTTCAGTCAGAGGGCTCGCTTGGTGGGACTTATGGAATATCCGGACTGGAGCCTGGTAGATTGGAGTCTATAGGTAGCTAGGACACATTTTTCCTGAAATGTGAGTATAACGTTTATTTGTATAACAATATTTGACTGCATCACCAATGGGTAATACTACGCCGAGCGTGTTTTCGACTTCAGGCGACTAACTTAAGCACAGTTAGTTATGTCCATAAATAAACTTAAGATTTGTAAATGTAAGTCAACACTTGTAAATGTTAAACAACAGTTGTAAATGTTTTACAGATTTGTGTTTTATTTGTGAAATATGTTTTTACATATTAACAAATTTTATTTATATTTGTGAAACATGATTACATATTTACAGATAATGTTTTTATTTACAAAATATTTTTTCACATTTATAAATCCTATTTTTATTTGTGAGTTGTGATGAATATACGCACAGATGTTCTAGATTTATTCACGAATATTGAGACACATATAACTCCATTGAGTTTTCCTTGTAGTTATCACTACTTACTGAGTCCCAGCCTCCACTGTGGACCTTCAGACCACCAATGTGAAGAGACCTCCGGTGAAACGTTTTGTGTGGTGTTGATGGGTGTCCGAGCTGTTTAATTTTGGTCCCTTTAACACCTGGATACCTCTAACAGAGACCAATAAAACATGCAAAAATATCTCTAACAGAGACCAATAATGACGCAATCAATTTCTCCTCTACTTTAAGCCCGGAGAGATTGACATGCATGTTGAAATTGGCCCTTTGTGCTTTTTTTGTCAGTAGATGTGTTGGCACATGAGAGGGCACGTTCCAGTAAAGTAACTTCCCCAGAAAGACCTTGGTTTCTGGGAAAACTTTTGGTCAACTGTGTTTTTCATCTCTTTAATTATATCCTGCCCTCCCTCTCACAAATGACCCCATGATCGTCGTCAGATCGGATACCTCAAGATAAAGACCTCACTTGCCTTTCTTTTAGAACAATTCTTGTTTTTCTGTTCTTTGTACGTGCAGTCATTCCATCCATTCACAGTCTCTAGTAATGTACGGCAGCTCATCTAAAATTAACCCATGTCTGCTACATCCACCTAATCAAACCAGACACACCAACACACACATCGAACTTAATCAACCCAGACACACCAAAACTTGTACTCACCCTATAGTGTTTTCTCTGTTGCTGCAGTGTCAGATCATCTGAGAGGCAGGCTATAAAGGAAGGTGCTAATTAGAACAGATGCCTAAAGTGAGTGTATTGGACACATTTACACAATCATTCAAAAGTTTGGGGTCACTTAGAAATGTCCTTGTTTTCGAAAGAAAAGCATATTTGTTGTCCATTAAATTAAAAATTGATCAGAAATAGTGTAGACATTGTTTATGTTGTAAATGACTATTGTAGCTGGAAACGGCAGATTTTTTTATGGAATATCTACACAGGCGTACAGAGGCCCATTATCAGCAACCATCAGTCCTGTGTGCCAATGACACATTGTGTTTGCTAATCCAAATGTATCATTTTAAAACGCTAATTGATGATTAGAAAACCCTTTTGCAATTATGTTAGCACAGCTGAAAACTGTTCTGCTGATTAAAGAAGAAATAAAACTGTCAGTTTTACATTGAAGGGTACCCCCAAAATTGTTTTACATTGAAGGGTACCCCCATAATGTTTTTAACCATTTACAGACCTCCACGATATTCTGCAAATTTTATTGATGATTTTGCTGAATTACTCTCTGTTATATCAGTTGATTATAACTTGTTTATTATTACAGGGGATTTTAACATCCACATAGATAGGAGTACAGACAATAATGCCAAATAACTTTTTGCACTACTTGACACTTTTGATCTCACTCAACATGTGAAAGAGCGTACACACACTCACGGGCCAAATTCTAGATCTGGTTATCTCTAAAGGTCTCGATATTTCCTCTGTCATGGTTAAAGACATGGCCCTGTCTGATCATTTCTGGGTCTTTTTTGAATCACTTATCACCCCGAATGTTCCAGTAAACTCTGTTTCTGTTAAGAAAAGGTACATTAATGAGAATACCAATGCTCAGTTTATGGAAGCCATAGCTATCTCTCCAACAATAAGTGCTGAGTCAGTGGATGTACTCCTGGAATATTTTAATTCCAAAATATTGAATGTCATGGATCGTGTTGCACCGGTAAAGGTAAAGAAACCTATGAGCAAACAGAAAACACCATGGAGAACCACCATGATGGTAAGCGCCCTGAAAAGAGAATGTAGGAAAGCGGAACGTAAGTGGAGGAAAACTAAACTTCAAATTCACTATGATATCTATAAACAAAGCCTTGGTAGCTTCAACAATGAGTTACGCAGGGCCAGACAGCAACATTTATCGGGAATGACCAACAAGAATATCAACAATACCCGCACTCTATTTGCCATGCTCGACAAGCTTACAAACCCAATAAAGCAGATTGCATCAGAACTAATGTCCACTGTGAAATGTAATGAATTTGCGTGTTTCTTTAGTGAAAAAATTAAAAGTATTAGACGGGCCATCAGAACTGCACAGTCTAAAAAGGACTCTACCGTCACCACGACCACCAAGACATAACTTGGTTATTATGTCGCATTTTAATACCATTGATCAAAAATCCCTAGAAGAAGCAGTTCGACATCTTAAAGCTTCCACTTGCTTGGAATAAACTACCAGAAGATCTTAGACATGCCCCAAACGTATCCATTTTTAAATCCAGGTTAAAAACACTTCTGTTTTCATGTGCCTACGACTGAGCACTTAAACTTAACCACATTGTTTAGCCTTATAGCTTCCTATGTTTTTATCCCATATCTAATCTTTGTTTTCTTATTGTATTTTTATTATTATGATGTTTTCATTTGTTTTGATGTTTTCATTTGAGTATTTGTTTTTATGTTATTGTATTTTTATATTTTTTTATTTTATTTTTCTTTGTAAAGCACATTGAATTGCTTCGATGTATGAATTGTGCTATATAAATAAACTTGCTTGCTTGCTTTAGACTAATTGAGTATCTCCAAGTGAGGATGACCTCAACCAGTAACACTGATACATGATCATACTGGTTACACACAAACATTCCAGATGCTCTGATGTCCTTTCAGATACTTTTAATGTTTTTTAACCCTTGGGGGCCTAAGCTCTGTTATTCGGCTTTCCCCTACTTTTACATTTGGGCTTTTAAAAATAATATGTAATGTTTATGGATCATCATGCATTTGGCATCAAATGATTCTAAATAACCTCAGCTAATATAAGCATGCATGTTAAATCCAGGTTAAAAACACCTCTCTTTTCACACGCCTATGAGTGAGCGCTAAAACTTAACCACACTGTTTAGCCTTACAACTTTCATAGCTTCCTCATGGAATATACAGGTGCTGGTCATAAAATTAGAATATCATCAAAAAGTTGATTTATTTCAGTAATTCCATTCAAAAAGTGAAACTTGTATAATGTATACATTCATTCCACACAGACTGATGTATTTCAAGTGTTTATTTATTTTAATTTTGATGATTATAACTGACAACTAATGAAAACCCCAAATTCAGTATCTCAGAAAATTAGAATATTGTGAATAGGTTCAATATTGAAGACACCTGGTGCCACACTCTAATCACCTAATTAACTCAAAACACCTGCAAAGGCCTTTAAATGGTCTCTCAGTCTAGTTCTGTAGGCTACACAATCATGGGGAAGACAGCTGACTTGACAGCTGTCCAAAAGACAACCATTGACACCTTGCATAAGGAGGGCAAGACACAAAAGGTCATTGCTAAAGAGGCTAGCTGTTCACAGAGCTCTGTGTCCAAGCACATTAATAGAGAGGCGAAGGGAAGGCAAAGATGTGGTAGAAAAAAGTGTACAAGCAATAGGGATAACCGCACCCTGGAGAGGATTGTGAAACAAAACCCATTCAAAAATGTGGGGGAGATTCACAAAGAGTGGACTGCAGCTGGAGTCAGTGCTTCAAGAACCACCACGCACAGACGTATGCAAGACATGGGTTTCAACTGTCGGATTCCTTGTGTCAAGCCACTCTTGAACAAGACACAGCGTCAGAAGCGTCTCGCCTGGACTAAAGACAAAAAGGACTGGACTGCTGCTGAGTAGTCCAAAGTTATGTTCACTGATGAAAGTATATTTTGCATTTCCTTTGGAAATCAAGGTCCCAGAGTCTGGAGTAAGAGAGGAGAGGCACAGAATCCACGTTGCTTGAAGTCCAGTGTAAAGTTTCCACAGTCAGTGATGGTTTGGGGTGCCATGTCATCTGCTGGTGTTGGTCCACTGTGTTTTCTGAGGTCCAAGGTCAACACAGCCGTCTACCAGGAAGTTTTAGAGCACTTCATGCTTCCTGCTGCTGACCAACTTTATGGAAATACAGATTTCATTTTCCAACAGGACTTGGCACCTGCACACAGTGCCAAAGCCACCAGTACCTGGTTTAAGGACCATGGTATCCCTATTCTTAATTGGCCAGCAAACTCGCCTGACCTTAAACCTATAGGAAATCTATGGGGTATTGTGAAGAGGAAGATGAGATACGCCAGACCCAACAATGCAGAAGAGCTGAAGGCCACTATCAGAGCAACCTGGGCTCTCATAACACCTGAGCAGTGCCACAGACTGATCGACTCCATGCCACGCCGCATTGCTGCAGTACTTCAGGCAAAAGGAGCCCCAACTAAGTATTGAGTGCTGTACATGCTAATACTTTTCATGTTCATACTTTTCAGTTGGCCAACATTTCTAAAAATCCTTTTTTTGTATTGGTCTTAAGTAATAT
>JACXGI010019229.1:0-12347 GCA_016801175.1 Esox masquinongy
CAACAGGGAAACCCGAAGACGGCAGCTGCCATGAAAGATGTGTTAAACAACATATATCTCATTTATATATGGTAGGAACCGCGCCCTGAACCATAAAATTTAGGGTAGGGGGCTCATGCTATAAGAACTGTGTGTGCTGTGATTGTGTCAGACTCTGTTGGACTGAATGCCACACTGTCTCCAGATATATCTGTATGAAAAAAGATAATTGCCGGCACTGCGATTTTGTCTCCTCTTAATCTCTTCTCATTAACCAACTCGGGGAAGTACTTTAGGTCAGTACTTCAATACCTAGGTATTTTAGGTCGGGTACTTCAATACTACCCAACTTGCAAGAGCCCCAAAACCCAACTCTGGGATGCCACCAGGGATGTCACTTGAAAATCATGGATGGGGGGGGGGCTGAGGCTCGTTTTGGGGGGTCTGGGCATACAGTACTCCCCAAAACATCTTTTCATCATGTATTTTTAGAGTAACAATGGGTGTAAAATCTATCAAAATAAGGTTATTTTTGGTCAAGGTTGGCTAAAAGTATACCTGCCTCATAGTTTGTGTTAGACGCTGATCTAATATGACTTAAATTCTATCTAAATAAAGAAATTAAAGTCCACTCTGTCTTCATCCATCCCACACCAACAAAAGTAAAAAAAGCAGCTGTACTATGTAGCCAAAATACATTTGTTAACGATAGTTTATAGTAAATGAACATATACAGTATATTTTGTTTCTAAGCAAGATTTCTCTGAATCATTCTGAATCATTTCAAGACAAAAACAGATTTAGTCATTAGCCCATTCATCTCGGAATAAAGTCATAAAAAATTGATCATTATTAAAAAAAGAAACATTTAACAACCGGATCTCCCTTCCTGTGAACAGAATACGTTGCAAAACGTTAACTTCAAACCCAAACAAACATGAATCTGTGAAACACGCACAGTTTGGCAACTGTGTTCTTGATGATTATTAGTGACATACAAATGTTAGTTAGCATGTCACTAAAGGGAAATTAATAATTTCTGTAGTTGGTTAGTGTTGTCACAAAAAAATACGACCCCCTATTATCGGCCACCGTCCCCAATTATGGGCCGCCTTACTATTTTGTTGAATTACATTATAATTTATTTTTATTTGTATTACAAATTACAGATCTTCTCTGAAGTGTCTACTAGAAAGTTGTAGCTAGCTTTCTTGCCTTCTGGTAAAGAAAAAAAGACTGATCACTTAAATATTACATGACGTCCAGACAGTCGTGCAAGTCAAAATTCATGACCTGCAACTTGTCTAAACAATTTCCATACATGACATTTTTACGATTTCAAAAAAATGTTTTAACCGCCATTAATTTCTATAAAAATGGTGGAGGGCGAGCTGAAAGGTTATATTGATTAGCAAAACGTACCGTTGCTTTCCAGTACTATTACATTTTGAACTTGAGAGGATTTACTTCTTGACCACTAGAAACGTTAGCTACTATTTACAGCAGACAGCTCGCTTCAGATGACCGAGTTAAGTTCAAAGCATCAAACTCAACCGAACATGCTGCCAAATGAACACGATTCTATACAAATTGTAAGAAGTTTAGATGTGATGGAAAGGTTGACGAAAAAAAGAAATCACTGAGAAAATATATTGACTGATATATTGATTTATTTATTATTTATTTATATGTTCCCTGCTGAAGTATTAACTCTCCAAACATTAATATTTAGTACAGAAAAACTTTTCACTGCAATTTTAGTTTTTGGTCTTTTGATAAGATTTGCATGTGATGTTAGCCCATTCTTCTCCACAAGGTTCTTCAAGTTGCTGGTGGACTGCAATTTTCAAATAGTGCCACAGATTCTCAGTGGGATTCTGACTGTGACACTGTTGGACATTCGCCTTTTTGTACTTGAGACACCGAAGTAGGTTCTCTTGCAGTTTTTCCTGTGTTTCCTACAATTCATTTTAACAAGATGCACAGTGGCTGCTGCAGACAAGCATTCCCATAGCATGTTATCAACACCATACTTCACTCTAGGGATGGTGTGTGTTGAAGTATGGCAGTGTTAGGTTCATGCCATTCCCTGCCACCAACTGAACTCTGTAGCACCTTCAAATTGATTGTTGGTCAATCTGTGGCTTCTCTTACAAGTCTCGTTATTTGAGCACTGAGATTCGATAGACAGCCTTTTGTTGGCAGTGCATGGGTGGTCTGATCCAGCTTCCACTTCCTGATTATTGATCTGTGCTCACTGGGATATCTAATCCTATTGTACCTTTTTCCTAATTTATGCAATCCCACCACATAAAGAGGAAGTGCGTTGTGGACCCAGATCCCTTGAAATATTTCATGCTGTATTCATGCTTTGTGATCCCTGAGTCACCACAGATTAAACACCTCAAGTGCACGTAGTCTAATGCTGCCTCTGAACGCTTGCACAAGACTCCAACATCACTTAAACCAACTCCCACAGAAATGTGAACAACACAAACTTCTTTGAAATTGAATAAACTGTATTTCCATCCATTGGAAATATAATTCATTAAACATGAACAGACCTACCTATTGGTATTCTTCGTCCACCTTTCAGCAGCTGTTTTACACAGAGCTGTTGTTTTCTTCTGGTGGATGGAGAGGAAGATGTTGTGTTTGAGAAGAATTCCAGGGCATTGGTAAGACTTTCACTATGTCAACCACTTTTAAAATAAGGTTGATGACATCCACACCTAATTTACTTAGCCTAGTGCATCCACTAGTTACTCACACACCAAACCTGTCCATGCATACTTTCCCCCACTTTCTCCAGATAATATCCTGCAGCTGGTGTCTGGTCATCCGGCAATATTGCCCACTTGACCCCTTCCCCTCCTCCCTTCTCCAGATCATCTCTGGAGACCTTCTCCCATTACTTTCCTCCCTCCTCCCTGACCACTGTCTGTGGTCCCCCCAGACTTCAAGATGGCAAGAGGCACTCCCTTCCGAAAGAAACCCAAACTTCACCCCTCTGACGTGAAAAACTACGGATGGATATCTTTTCCCGTCTGTCCTTTCTAAGACACTTGAGAGTGCTGTCCGTAAACAACTCCCTTGTGACTTCTCAGACCAATCTTGTTGACTCTAACCAGCCAGGCTTCAAGAAAGGGCACACGACCTAGACTGCTCTCCTTTATGTAAAAGAAGCTCTTCGCAATGCCATTCGCCTAGATCTATCCGCTGCCTTCAATACTGTTGAACCATCCCAACCTCCTCTGTCAGTGGATAACATGTGGATGTTTCTCCTTACCCCCTACGAACAACAGTTGGTGACACGCATCCCTGCATGCCGGGCTGAAGTCACTGCTTGGATGTCGGCTCACCACCTCAACCTCGACAAGACAGAGCTGCTCTTCTTCTTTGGGAAGTTCTGTCCGCTCCAACACACATTCATCGGCGGTTCGCAACTCCAAGGTGACCTTTCCCAGAATGCAAAGAACCATGGCAAAGCTTGATGCTTGGGAGAGTAGAGAGGTGATTAACTGCTCAAACCTGCTTGCTTTGACCTCACTCAAAGCCATAGAGCACACTCTGAATAGACATCAGTTTCTTGCTCTTCAGTACAATTATTCTTAACTTTGGAGATTCACGTAAGTGAATGTAAGCATGACTGAATTAGGTTGTGATTTGATGTGTCTAGTCATGTGTATTGGAAAGGAAAGATCTCTATTTCATACTCCTGGAGCCCTGTATTCTCTTTTCCTTTTCAAAATGCATTGGTTGAGAAAACCAAAGGTCCCTGCCCTCTGACCTTCAGCAATTGGTTTTGTGAAGGAGACGAGGAGAGATAAAAGAGTATGGAAGGTGTAAGCAATTCAGGTCTTCTGAGTATGTTCTTTAATCAGTTATTTTTATCTAACTTAAGTTGAGGCATACCAACTATGGGAATGTAGTGATACTTATATATGTGATATACCATTTTTTTCATGACAGTATTTTTTCTTAACTCACAAAACTCTGCTTTGGACGAGTCTGTCTTTATAAATAACATAGTCCTATTCCCACTTTGCAGTTGACTCATGTTGAGGCCATCTACTGTATGCTGTTTTAAAGCGGACAAATTGGGTTTTCAGCAAGACACTGTATTAAAGGAAATTTTATTCACTTATAATGTATCATCTTAGGGAGTAATCCCTGTGAGTTCTAGTTACAGTATTTCTTGATTGCACACCAGCTATAATTTTAATGTCAAAACTGAAACTCGTTTGCTAAAATGACAAGACGTTAATACATGACATAAAATCAACTACTTGAAGAAAAACATTCAACTTGTTATCTCATGAAAAGTTATTTTAATGAATCATTACACCATGGCCCAATTAAGATTAGTTATATCTATCAATGTATCCTTACATGTTTCACCTTTTCTTATAAATGTCTGTGCTATTTGTTAATACTATAATTATACCACCCTGTTTCCAAAACAGTTGGGACATTGTGTAAAATGTATAGAAAAACAGAATGCAATGATGTGCAAATCATTTAAACCCTATATTTAATAGAAAATTGTACAAAGACAACATATCAAATGTTGAAACTGAGAAATATTATTGTTTCTTATATATTAAAATATATGCCTACTTTGAATTTGATGCCAGCAACATGTTTCAAAAAACCTGAGACAGAGACAACAAAAGCCTGGAAAAGTTGTGTAATGCTAAAAAAAATTGGTGGAATATCACACAACAAATTAGGTAAATTGCCAACAAGTCTATGACATGATTGGCACTAAAAAGAGCATCCCAGAGAGGCTGAGTCTTTCAGAAGTAAAAATGGGGAGGGGTTCACCACTCTGTGAAAGACTGCGCAGGCAAATCGTGCAACAATTTGACAATAAAGTTTTTCAACATAAAATTGCAAAGAGCTTGGGGATCTCATAATTTACGTTTATAATATCATAAAAAGGTTGAGAGAATCCGGAGAAATCTCTGTACGCGAGATACAAGGCCGAAAACCAATATTGGATGGCCGTGATGTTCGGGCCCTCAGGCGGCACTGCATTAAAACAGACACAATTCTGTAGCGGAAATCACTGCATGGGCTCAGAAACACTTTAGAAAACCTTTGTCTGTGAACACGGTACGCCGCAACATCCACAAATGCAAGTTAAATCAATAACATGCAAAGTAGAAACCAACAACATCTAGAAACGCTGCCACCTTCTCTGGGCCCGAGCTCATTTAGGATGGACTAAGGGGAAGTGGAAAACTGTCATGTGGTGTGACAAATCAAAATTTTAAATTATTTTTGGGAATTATACACGCCGCATCCTCCAGACCAAAGAGGAGTGCGACCATCCGGCTTGTTATCAGAGTGCAGTTCAAAAGCCAGAATCTTTGATGGTATGGGGGTGCATTAGTGCACATGGTATGGGTGACTTGCATATCTGTGAAGGCACCTATAATGCTGTACAATCTATACAGGTTTTGGAGCAACATATGCTGCCATCCAGACTACGTATTTTTCAGGGAAGGCCTTGCTTATTTCAGCAACACAATGCCAAACCACATTCTACACGTGTTACAACAGCATGGCTCCGTAGTCTGGGTGCCAAACTGGCCTGCCTGCAGTCCAGACCTGTGACCTGTGAAGTGAATGTGAATAACAGCACTGAGACTCTTCCTGTAAAGTCAACAGTTTGGGAGTAGCCTCTTCCTGTTGACTCACACTTTTGGAGGAATCTAGGACTGCTCCTCCATACAGCACATCTCAAGATCCTTGATAGTCTAAGGTTTGTGCTTGTGGACAGCCCTCTTTAATTCAGACCACAGGTTTTCCATTAGATTCAAGTCTGGAGACTGTGATGACCATTGTAAAACATTGATTTTGTGTTCCCGAAAACATTTCTGTGTGGTTTTTGATGTATGTTTGGGGTGACTGTCTTGTTAAAAGATCCATCCAAGGCCAACTCTCTTTTTCTTGGCAGAGGCAACCAGGTATTGTGCTGAAATATCCTGGTACTTATAGGAACTCATTACACTATTAATCAAAAAGAGCCCCTGGATCAACAGTAGCAAAACAGCTCCAAAACATCAATGATCCACCATTATATTTTACTGAGGGTATCGGGTCCTTCTCCTTGTATGCAGTCCCCTTTTGTTTCTAAACAAAGCAATGGTGCGCATGGCCAAGAAGTTCAGCTGTCTCATCTGACAAGAACACGATTCCAATTGTAGTTACAGTAACACTTGGCAAAGCTCAGGCGCTGCTATCTGGGGTTGGGCTCAGTAAGGGCTTCTTTCATGCAACCCTTCCAGAGAGCTTGTTGACAAGTAGGCGGTGTCTATCATTTCATTTGAAACCTGAGAACCCCAATATTCTACTAGGTATGTACTTAGAAAACTATTTTCTTCTCCGGAAATAGTTATTGTCATGATGTCAACGCTGTATGATATTACAGAGGATAAATTTGTTACCTGAAATCTAGGACAAGATTTGTAATATTATGCTTCATATTTACATAAATGATGCTCAAGAAGTTTTTCCCAAAACCACTAATTGACTCCCATTCACTCCTTGAAGGAGTATATTCCTTGTAGCAGAATGCTCACGCGGACCATTGACACTACTAAAGGCTACACAATGAGAGTAAATCGGATTTCAGTACAGTTTCCAATCTCTCATAACCATCTCTGATCTCACCCATTAAAGTTCCGCCTCTGCCTCCACATAACATTAGTAAGCATTTTGTTTTCAACCGAGCTGGTCGATAGTATTTTATGATCATCTACAGTAAATAGGGTTATCCAAATCAATTCTCAGCAGAGGCGTGTGCAGGGGGTGTCCAGGGGGTGGCAACAAAGGCCAAATCTAAAATCTGATTGGCCACCCAAGTGGCCACCCCAAAAAATCTGTGATCTGATAGTCTGTTACTCAAGTAGATCAACTCAATAGAGCTGGACCATTGGCCGTTGGGCAACTAAGTAAGAGCTGATCTATAATTTTTTTTTAAAAGTAGCATTCGGAATGGTTAAAGGGATAGTTTGTCTAAAAATCATATTTAACTTAAACTTCACTTACCAAAAGTTAGTCCAGAATGGACATAGAGTAATTTTTTACAACCATGCATTATTCAGCTCTGTCCCTGGCTGTAATGAGCATTCTTAGCATCATCCCTTGTATCCTTTCTTTGCAAACAAAACAAGATTGCGGCATTTTCCACAACAATAGAAATAAAACTGAAGTCCATTGACGATATTCATGATAATGTACCAGCTAGAGAAAATCTCACCTCTCGTAACTTCTGGAGGTTAAAGTTCACTCCCGCCCCGATGACGTCATCGCAGAAGCACACAAGCTGTGTGAGTGGCTGTAGGAAATAGTTTGATAGTACTGGTTTGGATTGACCAAATTCCACCGGTTGTTTGGTCAGTGTACAGTTTAAAAAAATTTATGCTACCGCGACAGATTACTAAATGTAGTTTGAAGTATTTTGGAGTAATTTTCCACTTGCAATGCAGCTTTGCTGTAGTGGGACGAACAGTTTCCATGCATGAATTTGGACGTTGCTAAGAACGTTGATTACAGCAGGGGACAGAGCAGAATAATGGATGGTTGGAAAAAATTACTCTATGTACATTCTGGACTAACTTTTGGTAAGTGAATTTTTAGATAAATGTGATTTTTAGACAAACTATCCCCTTAATCCGATTCCGGTACAGCCACCTTCTTCTAGACACACAGTGTGCCCCTGGAGGTTACGTAGCGACAGCTTCATATTTGAAACTAGACTGACCAACAGCACCTGATAACCGATAAACTGAACAGGTGGGTTGTCATGTTTTACTTGACTAGTATGGATTACTTTTCACCTTTTCATTTAGCTATATCATGTTGGTGTTTTAACTAATAATGATAACTAGCGGACTTTAAATTGACTTTGCTGCTCGTTTTGCAAGATCATAGTTTTTCAGAAAAATAACATGTTGCCTGGCTCTGGTGCTAAAGGTAATGTAAGCACAGTAATAGCTAGCTGCTGTTCAGTAACCTTAGTGAGTTGCCTCAGCCAGGTTAGTTAACCGGCTATCTAGCTTTGAGTTGGGTGCCAGACAAACCAAGGCAACATTAGCCTGTCCTCACTCATAGAATAAGTCAACCAAGAATACTTAAACAATATTAAATGTTAAACATCACATTCCACACAACCTGTTCTTTAGTTTTCAAGTTTTAGTATAGCAAAAGATAAGTCTTAGCTCTAAGCACAGCTATTGCTGTCATAATAATAGTTGGTCTTAAGGCACTTTATCTTGATGTGACCATCAAGATGACACAATCCCACCAGCACAGACTGCTGTGGAATTTGTAGGTCAAAGTACGTTAACTAGCATTTGCCTTTTCCAATTTTTATTGTTTTCATCTCACATTTCAGAGTTTTTAACATTAACTTTAATACAATATCTTCAAGTTCACCTACTGGTGTCCTAGTAACAGATTGCATTTTTGTCTTTAGATGCTTTACGGAGGAGTGACCAGCAACATGCAGACGATGAGAACAGGAACCCTTTACCAGGGCACATCAGTTAGGTGGTGACTGTGAAAGTGAGCCTCCTACACCTGGATCAAACCTCACATCACCCAATGCCATATCTAGACCTTATGGTATGCTGTTGTTATATTTGTTTTTGATAATGCTTGAATAAAATTTTACATTACAAACAATGAACCTAATAGTCAAATCACACAAACACATTCTCTCTATACTACACCCAACACAACCACTTTCCCGGCAGGTGTTCTAAAGCCTATAAGCACCACCTGGCTTGTACTTTACTAATCTTGATAATGTATCATTTGCAGATGTTTCATAATCCAGAGCATCGGGCCCAGTGCAGCCACATTTAAAGGGATTTCCAAGAACTATGCAAGGTAACTGGAAGAGGGCATTCAATTACTCTTGGTACAAATATCATCCATGGCTTGGGTACTCCCAAAGCCAGAACTCTGCCTACTGCTTTGCTTTTCAACACGTCTCTCAGGCCAAATGCCCAAGAATCTGCTTTTACTTCCAAATGTGGCTACTCAAATTGGCAAAAGGTAATGTACAAAGATGCTGGACATAAAATCTTATGGCCACCCTAAACGGGGTCTGTGCCCCACCATGGCCACCCCATTCAAAAAGTTCTGGCTACGCCCCTGATTCTGAGCTAAGAGTTAGGTAGATACTGTAGGTGGCAGGGTCAGGGAAAAGAATGGTGATAGGAATAAGTGGTCTCTTCTCCACCAACACATTCTGCTGATTATGTGGATTAGTGGGGCAAAAATCACCCAGAAGGAATTGTGGGGGGCACTGCAGGGATGGAGGGCAATCCAGAGAAGAGAATCCAGAGGACAGGAAAAAAGAGGATATCCTGCTTCCTGCCATAGGAAGGGTGAACCAACCAGACTGTGCAGACCCATCATGAGAAGCCCTGTCTCCCTAGCCACGCTGCACCATCACTGGCTGAACACAATCTCATATGCTACAGCTTTCAGCCAATCCACATTCAGGATTCAAAAACTTGGTGTATAACCTGTTATAAAATCTGTAAGAAGGTAAAAAAAAAGATGTAGCTTGAAGCCATGTTCCTACAAATGCCTTCTTGACTACCTAATATCTTTAAATGTTCCTTATTAGGGCATGTATTAGTGTTAGTGTATCAAGATAGTTAATTCCATCATAAAGTTACAAGACATTTGGCACATTGAGTTCTTATCCGCAGGACCAATTTAAACAAATAAAATGCAACTGGACTAGGGATGACTTTCATTGCAACTCTTTGAACAATTTGTTTGACCTAAACAGAGCAAGTATTAAACTTTTTTTTTGGAAAGCAGTGACTACTTGCTTAGTTAAGAACTTACGGATCATCAAGTTGTTTCACAAAATTGACAGAGTTATGTCAAAATAATTAATTATAGAGAGACCAGTTAGTGCAGAATGACACACCAATAGAAAGCTAGTCATGCTTTAGGCAAGAGTGGTAGTGAAAATGTATGAGGCAAGAGATGTTGTAAAAATGTATGTTGTCTGAGGACAGGAATGCACTGCGCTTATTCTAACCTCCACATGACCTTAGTAAACATTTTCTTCTATGACAGACAGACAGATGATAGATGGACAGGCAGAAAGACAGACAGACAGACGATTGACTGATTGATAGATAGGTTGGGGTCACTTAGAACAGTCACTTACAAATTTCCTTGTTTTCCTTGAGAAAATACGTGAAATGAGTTTGAAAAGGAAATATAGCAAAATGAACCGGAAATATATTTATTGACATGGTTAGAAATAATTATTTTAATTGAAATAATAATTGTGTCCTTCAAATTTCCAGCAAAGAGTCCTCCATTTCCAGCAATTGCAGCCTTGCAGACCTTTGGCCCTCTAGTTGTCAATTTGTTGGCACCTCCCACAAGTTGGATTGGCTTGATGGGCATTTCTTATGTACCATATGGTCAAGCAGCTTCCAGAACAGCTCAAAAGAGTTGAGATCCGGTGACTGTGCTGGCCACTCCATTATAGACAGAATACCGGCTGACTGTTTCTTCCCTGAATAGTTCTTGCATAGTTTGGAGCTGCACTTTGCGTCATTGTCCAGCTGTAGGAGGAAATGGGCTCCAATCAAATGTCATCCACAGGGTATGGCATGGCATTGCATAATGGAGTGATAGCCTTTCTTCTTCAAGATCCCTTTTACCCTATACAAATTTCCCACTTCACCACCACCAAAGCACCCCTAGACCATCACATTGCCATCACCTTGCTTGACAAATGGCGTCAAGCACGCTTCCAGCATCTATTCATTTGGTCTGCAATTCACCAGTGTTGTTCTTTGTGATCCGAACACCTCAAACTTAGATTTGTCTGTCCGTAACACTTTTTTCCCAATCTTCCTCTGTTCAGTGTCTGTGTTCTTTTGCCCATGTCAATCTTTTCTTTATATTGGCTAGTCTGATATATGGCTTTTTCTTTGCAACTCTGCCCTCTGAGGACTTGTGAGGTGTCTGTTTCTCAAACTAGACACTAATGTATTTTTCCTCTTGCTAATTTGTGTACCGGGGCCTTCCACTCCTCTTTTTATTCCAGTTAGAGCCAGTTTGCACTGTTCTGTGAATGGACTAGTGAACAATTTCTCTCATGGAATAGCCTTCATTTCTCAGAACAAGAATAGACTGACAAGTTTCAGAAGAACGTCCTTTGTTTGTGGCCATTTTGTGCCTGTAATCTAACCAAAAATTGCTGATGCTCCAAATACTCAACTAGTCTAAAGGCCAGTTTTATTGCTTCTTTAATCAGCACAACAGTTTTCAGGTGTGCTAACATACTTGCAAAAGGGTTTCAATTAGACTTTTAAAATGATAAGCTTGAATTAGCAAACACAACTTGCCTTTTGAACACAGGAGTGATGGTTGCTGATTATGGACCTCTCTACTGTACACCTACAGGTATGTAGAAATTCCATAAAAAATCAGCTGTTTCCAGATACAATTTTCATTTACAACATTAAGAAAGTCTGCACTGTATTTCTGATTAATTTTATGTTATTTTAATGGACAGAAAAATTGCTTTTCTTTCGAAAACATGGCTATTTCCCCAAACTTTTGAACTGCAATTTATTTAGATTGATCATCAAGAACCTGTTGGTGTCTTAATGACAAGGAAAAGAAATGGATGAGGGTAGAAACAGACTATAACCACCCAAGAGGAATTATGGGGCACTGCAGGGGTGGATGGTGATTCCGAAAAACAGATAACAGAAGGGAATATATCCTGCTTCCTGCCATGGGAAAGAGGGCTGACCAGACTGTGCAGACCAATTGTGGGGAGCCCAACATGGAGCCTGGTCAACCCAGCCATACTGCACCATCACAGGCTGAGCGAGGATGGGAGAGGGATCTGAAGAAACACATTTGTATGCAGTAAAAATGTAAACAGTTTACATATATTCACACTAACACATTATAAAAAATTGAATCAGACACCATGTCCATGCTCATATGAAATCATCTCATAAAACATATTTCTTTCCCTCTTTTTCTTTATTCATTTTTACCCCAAGGAATATTAGTATTTGTACAAACTCACACTTTGTTTTCATTTTGTGGATATGAATCATAACCTAGCAAGGAAAAGAAAATATGTGATATGTAACAATGAAGTACAGTATAATCTTACACATTCACTGCACTTTTTGGTAATAGAATAGAAAAATCATACAGTATATTCTGTTATAAAATCTGTAAAAAGTGACATATGTAAAGATTCTTTACATTCTCAAAGTGCCATGGTCCAGGTTTAGGGTGTGGGGAGTTGGGGAAGGGGGGGGGGTTGGGGGGGGGCTAAAAAAATA